>JASFAT010003719.1:0-16279 GCA_031353405.1 Baronia brevicornis
ATAAAATAAAATAAAATAAAATTTAAAAAAACAAGCCTACAACACATACCTAAAAGTTTGGCAACGCTTCCGTATACCTACGGTGTCGCGGTTGTCTATGGGCGGCGTTGATTGCTTTCCATTAGGCGACACGCTTGCTCGTTTGCCCTCCTATCCCATAAAAAAACTAATAAGTCTAAAAAACGAATATACAAATTTAAACATAAAGAGGAAACAATATCACAAGGAACGAAATTAAATTCAATTTGGTTTTATCGGAATAAAAATTTCTCAACGAGAAATTTATCGGACGAGGACAAAAAGTTCCATGTTAATTCAATCAAATGGCGGGCCTGGCTTGTGTTTGATGAAGGGGATCCCCTTTGCGGTATTTTTTCAATTTTAAAGGTACGGTAGTTATAACTTTCGTAATTTCTGAGACAGTTGTAATTACGGGTTTATGTAATGTAGACGTTTTCATGGTGACATTGTAAATTTAAATAATATTTGACAATTATTATAAAATAGTGTACTCTAAAGAGAATGGCAAAATTATACCACTATTTTTACATAAAACGCAGTCTGTTTAAAAAAAAAAAATGGAAAATGTTAATGCAGAAAATTCCATTGTTGAAAGGTACGTAGCGTCATTCGTAATGGTTACTTCTTTATAATTTTGTACCATTGCTGTAAAGAGGCTGCTGCCACAAATATATCGTACGCGGTAGAAATTTCCGGATACTCGGGAGATTTGTCTTTGTGGCATGTTGTGCGATGGTGGAATTTACATACATACATACACATAGTCCACAGATCTCCATCCCCTACGATCCCGGCACACCTTCCTTGCTTCCTTCACACTCATCCATCTTTTTCCATCCTTTCCTCTCACATTCATAGCGTAACCCAAGAAAAGAAATCAAGTAACGAAACGGTTCTCCGTTCGCCATTTCTCGCCCTCGTGGAAATCAGGATATGACGGATGGCGAACTACGTCGCCGTCATTTTTTTTAACAAATGAATTAATTTATATTAAGATTCGTCATAGTGTCATTATTATATATATATGAATTTAGCGGCCGAAATTATTTTGAACAATGCCTCAGAATACAACCTCTCAAAGATATACATATATGTAATCACAGTTAATTCTCTTTCGGCTGGCTAGCATCTGACTAAAAAGTGAGATTTGAGCGTCGGATAAGACAAAAATTTGGATCATCATCTCGGGTATACTCGTATGTGCGTACATATGAATATCAAAACGATTATGTTAATATTATAGAATCAATTTTTTACATAAAAGCTACAACACACTCGATTAAAAAAATATGACATTTGATTGTTCAACTCTGAACTGATGTCGCGACAATTATTAATAGTAATAAAGTTCCAACGTAGGACTAATGCAGCAGAAACTGCTCTTAATATCAGTGCTGTGTTTGGAGAGGATACAGCTAATGAACGTACCGTGTGTTTTTGGCTTAACCGCTGTCGTAGTTGAAACTATGACTTAAGGCATGAACCACAAGGAAGACCATCCAAAAGGTAAGTTAAGATAAACAATGATAAATTGAAAACAACGAAACTTAAAGAAAGACTGTCCCGATTCGTTAATAGATCTTCTCCATTATTGATCCAAAATAACGCAAGACCTCACACTGCTCGAGAAACAGCTTTAAGTCCACAAGAGCTGCAGATATAAACCATCCGTCATCTTTCGTAGTCGCCCCAACAGATTACCATTTTTTCCGAAATTTAGACAACTATTTGCATGGATGAAAATTTTCTTCACAGGAATGCGATTGAACACTAGGCACAGTACATTGCCTAGTGTTCTATCACAAGGGTTTTAATGATCCTTAATCAATTATATATCAGAAATGTATAAACAATGAATTTAAGTACTAAAGAAATATATTTTATCCTATTTTTTTTTCACAGGCCATACATGTCCCACTGCTGAGCACGGGCCTCCCCATTTCTCGAGGAATGGACATTAACCCACCACACTTGTCCAATTCGTATTGGCGAGGTTAGCAGACTCGGAATTAATTACTGTAGGCCATACATATATTTATTCCGATGCGGGGATCGAACCCGTGACCGTCGACTCCGTGGGTGGGATGCCCTGCCACTGAGCCAAGTGGTCGTTAAATTATTAACATTTACACAAAATTATAGTTACTTGCAGTATAAATAGCACGATAGCGAGAATTACAAATGGGTGTAAGTTACGTGCACATTGTTGGGTAGTTAGCCAGCCAAACCACAATTTTGCCTAGAATAGTGCTAATGCACTGAGCGGCTGCATAGCACTGGTGAAGGTGCGGTAAATCCGCATAACTCTAGATTTAACTTAGCCTTGTGAAGCCGGCTAGACAGTTATATCGAGTTCCTCAATTTTTTTTCTTAGACTATGGAATTTTTTTAATAGAACTCTCTTAAATAAGAATAAAAATTGTTACTCTTACACTTAAACTTGAATATTAACTCAAATATCACCATGACGTGCTAGTGCGTAGTCAATCTATATATATAAAAATCAATTGCTGTTCGTTAGTCTCGCTAAAACTTGAGATCGGCTGGAGCGATTTGGCTAATTTTGGTTTTGAATTATAAGTCCAGGAAAGGTTTAAAAGGTGAGTAAATATGATAAAAATATAAGTAATATAGTAAATGCAACAATTTCGGTTTCCCTTAGAAACTATTCCTACCTGTCAAATATTTGATCGTTGTGACGTGACATAACATCAAGTGTAATACATAATAATAATAAAACATAATTAACTATATTTAATCTGTGTTGTATTTAATGAGATTAAGAAATTATATTAATTTGTATTGTAAGCAAGTTTCAAATTGGAACCGCACACTACAAACTTTATTTTGTAACCTTTGTGATATAACAATTTTTCAAGCAACATTATGTGTAATTAAAAATAATAATAAAACCTAATTAATTCATATCGAGCATTTTTTTATCGATTACGATTTATTTTTGTTCCTGTTAATTTTTGACCACATTTTTTACTAAAGTTGAAACATTCTGCAATTATCGTTCAGCTTTTTTATATATTAATTCTGAGGTGGTACGATGTACGACGTGGTAGTTGTTATATAATAACTCTAAGCTCCTAATAATTAAGCTTTTTAAAGTAAAAATACAGTCGCCACCGTGGATGGCTGTTACTTACGTTGTACTTTCGTTTTGGAGTTTAATTCGTACATTAATAGCTAAAAAGGAGTTTTATAGTGAGAAAATAGGCGGACTGAACAAAGCTTCCTTTCAAAGTATTCAAGAGTCGCATAGCCGCTTGTAATGGCGGCGGTAACTTTTATGAAAAATATCACGGTCTTTAAACTTTCATATTTAAACTTTCTTTATAACATTTTTTAATTTTTAAAATAAATATAGAACTCGCAGAATTTTTTCTATACCTTTTATCTTCATTACGATACTTTTTAGAGTTTACAATAAAAATCCTATTATCGCTAACATTTTAACACGGGGAGAACAAGAAAAAAATAAAGACTTAAAAAAATCGTCCGAATTTAATAAAGAATTAATTTGAAGCTTTTTAATGTCAAGAGGAATGTCATTTCAGAGCTTTATACCCGTTAATGCGAAGGATTTGGAGATAAAGCCAGTGCAGTGTGAACGGAGGAGAAAGATTATCCGGTATAGTTTTGTCGCAGAGTGTAGTTGAAAACGAAGCAATAATAAAAGCAACGGTTAGAGTAAAATATACAGGTATAGGTAATATAATAAGATTTTTGTAGGCGAAAGCTATCGCAGTGAACCGCAACCCAGCACAAACAATTGCGTGACTCCAGACATCGTTTATCAACTGTAATCGTATCCAGCGCGACAGGTAAAAATATCAGCTGAGTAATTACATTTGACAAATAGACGCTAACAGACCGTTGCTTTTGTATTACCAGATTAATTACGATTTATACAATGGTACCTGATAAGAAACTTTTTAAAACAATCCCAAGACGAATTTAGAACAATAGCGGAAAATCATAGAGAAAATAAGTAAATTATACTTAATTGTTTTATATACCGTTGATAATTCAGCTCACGACAAATAACAAAACTTAATATTATGAATTTACGCACTTATGATTATTTTCAAAACTATTTATTCAAAATTAACAATCACATCATCTATTATTTGAGAATATATCATAGTTATTATTTTATATATTACTTCAAATTTATTTATATATTAGTGTAAGAGACGATTAGACCTAAGTAACTATAGTCCCTATTAGTCCCCAAGGCCCTAAGGTCTACAGGGTGAGAACCGACCGCGTACGTAAGAAAATCTCATATAAACGGCCGGTATAGAAGTGATCCCTACTCTACGTACTCGGCTAGAGGCAGGGCGCATGTGTTAGTGTCGTAGGTGGATCCGAATGACGCCGTTTCGTCGTCTGGATCCGAAGAACGCAGCGAGTCGAGTTCAGGTGGTACGGAAGGGCCGGACGCGATGTTACACGTGATAAAATTAGCCACAATGTGTGGATATCGTGCGAAAATGACGGTGGTGAAACTTTTCACGTCCACAGGGATCAGCCATGATGCCAGCTTGTGGCTAAATACGATGTTAGTATCCCCACGCCTTAAGGTTGCGGAGGGTGAGTGCCTCGTCTGATCCAGAACCGCTTCCACGCCTAGCGGGCGAAACCGCTCTTCTCGTTGCGTGCAACAACCACCGGGTGAGACCTTTACATGGCCCAGTAAAGGGTCGGCAAGTAGAGAAAAACACACTGCTTATTTACGGATATGAAACCCTGGATAGTGATCGCGTAGTCCGCAAGGGAGTGCGAGCCGCAGATCAAGCACAAAATGTCGAAAAACACTGACCGCTCTCCTCGAAGAGAAGGGCGTGCGAGAGTTTCCGAAATATATCCGCAAAGTTCGACAGATCGGATTCGAATGGCGTATGCTGGTGATGATTATGATATTTTGATAGTCGCAATATAATAAATATATTAATTAATATTGATTTTGTATATATACTGTTCTTACCAAATGGTAGATAGCAAGCAGGATAATGCTCAAATTACGAACACTTTTTCTCTGGGAATACCCTGAATATTGCGTGTATACAAATTATTTATTTCGACATAAGAAATTATATTTCCTTTGTCAAACGTCAGTTCGCTAACAATCAAGTTTCAGTATCTTCCTTTTTGATCAATTAATACTTTGATCATATGACCACTATTGTCACGAGTATTTCATTCTAGTGAAAGTTGTAAAATATCGCCATAAGCTCATTCATGTATGTTTAAATTTTAGTTTTTGTTAAAAACCATAACATACTTATATTGAACATGGAGAACCATCCCGTTTATTTCCGACTTATTATTTTCGACTAAAAGAGCAAATACTTATAGATGGACAACAGCGTCTACCTCATTGCTAAAAACTAATCTACGATCTGCAATCGCTCGCCTAGAGTTGAGATTACGGAGCCACCCCTTCTTTTCTAAGAGAGATATCAATCGATTAATAACATATGTATCTGTGTATGTGTTATTACGTTTATATAATCTGTGAGAGATGTGTCCGCTTGCCAATAAACACAACTTCTAAGTCGACTTTATTCACATAACGATTTATTAGATTTACAATCTCCTTGTTCCTCTTTTGTTCTATGTTCTACTTAATTATTTTTTAATACGTACGTAAATGTACAAAATTTCCCAATTTATAGACAATTCCTCCCTTCGCTTCTAATTCGACGAAATTTATTACTATACGACAACCGATTGGCTCAGTGACGGGGCCCTCCGTCCGCGGATTCGATCCCCGTATCGGATTAAATGAAGATATGAATTTATAAATATTTACTCCGAGTCTGTAAACCCCCCCCAATCCGCATTTCCGTTCCTTCCCTTTCCTTTCTTTTCTATCCTTTCTCTTCCTCTCCGCCAATCCACGGTCTGCCGTGCCAATGGATGCGTGGCTAAGGGCGAGCATAGTCGCAAGCGTGCCGACCGTCCCAGGATCGGGCTCCCCCGGGTACTATGGTGCCTAACCTCAGCATGCAGGGCTCTGCTGGGGCTGGTACCTCCATCCTCTCTTGTGGCTCATGGAATTTACTAAGACGAATTTAATATATATAATTTATTGAAAAAATGACGGCGACGTGGTTCGCCACCCGTCACGTCCTGATGCTCACGAGGGCGAAAAGCGACCAATGGAGAGCCGTTTCGCTGCGATGAATGGTAGCGGATGAAGCTCTGTGCTCTCTGCCAACCCCTGCGGGGGATAGGCGTGAATATATAAAAAAAATTATTACTATAACTACTTTGATTGTATACATGAGTGTACATAAGCAAAAAAAATAGAAAAAAAACCAGTTGAGTGAAAAAAAACAAGCAATTAGGATATCCAGGTTTAATATGGAACAAATTTTGATTACGAGTCAGAATTTTTAACTGAAATTCATTTACCAAATTTATTTAATTTACAAATCTGCGGTCAAGGGTATTTGAAGGTTTCCCAACCAATGTGATTTATGACTGTACTTTTAGAAGTAAATTACTTTCTGTTCTTTCTTTTGGACTTTAATTACTTTATACACGAACGGTAATAACTTGTCGTTTCGTTTTATGTAAAGTTGATTACATTTTACAATCTATTTTTAAACATTTTTTACAGTTGCCAACCCGAATGCTAAATAACTAATTTGTGAGAAACCAAGCGACACTATTATAAAAGATATATAAGTAGATAAAAAACACGTTATATTATACATTCATAATTATTAATAACACAACTAGAATTTAATCTCACACAATAAATTATGGTCAACATTTTAATAGAAAACAAAATATTAAATAAATAGGGTAACAATTCCCTACAAACAAACTTACTAAACCTACTAAACAAAATAAAAAATATTAAGGGCCAAAATTTTTGTAGGAGCTTTCTTATACATTATGAAATATTAATTATCGTATTTGTAAGTTTTATTTTACATTCACTTTTCGAATCAAACAAATACCTTCGAAGCTTAAAAAATCGATAAAACAAAAATAAAATTAATAAATCGAATTCGTATATAATAATTATAGTAGGTATATAATTTAAAGTAAATGCCGATATTTTGGATTGCTATATATTTTTGCAAGATACTTTTCGTAAGTTTCTGTATTGAAATTCGAAAATTTTTATTTAACTCGAACTGGATTCGTTTAATTTACGTTTGTCTTAATTTGCGAAAACATTATCTGATAAGGACATGTGCTACATAATTCTAATTGCTTCCACTGCCGCACATCGAAAAAGCATTAGCTGTGCAATTAAGGGAGCATACGCTCTGCACCGCAGGACGTATAAATTTACATACCCTGCGGTCAATGGATGCACTCGGCGCCTTTGTTTGTGGCCTAAGAAATAACTAAAGTGAGATAGTAATAAAGAAAACGTTTAGTACTCATCTGCTGATCGAAATGTTGAATTTTTTATTGGATAAAAAAGCAAAAGAATAATTAATGCAGTCATAAGGCATTGCAGAAGCATCGCTGACCATTGTGATAACGGGTGCGCGGTGGCAGAATTAGGTTTTAAATTTGGAGTTCCTCTAAAACAACTGAGCCGAGAAGCGCAGGGTGAGCCGCGTCAGTTTTAACATTCTTGCATCTGTTTTCTGTGATACTTCAAAAGTAAAATCTATGGAACAAACTCGATAACCATCTCAACAATGAAGGAAAATATCGTCCGCAACGTTATGGGATCCCGACGTACTTCAGGGAGTGGCACAGAATACTGTGGCTAGATACCAAGAATGTGCCCAACGTGTCGATCAAATAATTGTTCTTAAATGTGCTATAAAGACCTGTTTAAAAATATAAATGTCGGAAAAAATAAGTCATTTAAACGACTAGTAGACTGATAGAGTAAGAAAAGTTTATTCTACTAAACAATCAATTTTATAATAGCACAAACAGAAGCACTCCGTTTATTATTATTGCCTTACAATGTTGAACGACTGGTGATGATTTCACTAAAGGCGGGTGGAAATGAACATTTTAAAGTTCAACGCACACCTAAAGCATACCTTTTGTCGTTATGTTAACGCTCTTGAATTCAATTAACCTGGTTAACTTGTTAGATTTGCAACGCGTATTAGTTTTTGTGGAGGAATAATGTGATTTGATATTTAATAATCTGTACCAGGTGATTAGCTGGGAGGAAATGCTACTAGTTGCCAAGGTAGACAGCCGAATGGACGATTAAGAAGTACATCGCATTGACGATATTGCCACTTTTCATTAGCCTGTGACAACGTTAGACAACAGAATCTTATCTGTGCACTACTATAATGTATCATGTGGAATAATAATGTTCTATTATGGTTCCCAGTATGGGTTAATTAGCAAATATTTGGGACCTAAAATACAAATTTTATAATTTATATTAAGATATATTATAGAAATTGGGTATCATAATTTTTGCGATTTTCAGATACAAAACTATTCTGAGTCGCGTCGTATCGTCAGAGCAGTCGTGGTCATCCCTTGTCATCACGTGGTGGCTTGCTTTACACTAGGTCGCCATTCTTCGCGCACTGACGCTCTCCTTGTGCACATATTTATGGGTTAATAAATATTACATAAATGTTTATATATTATATAAATTTAGCAAAATTATAGTTTGTATAAAATATATTTTATACAAAATTTTAAAAAATACATATATTTCGTGAGTTTAATATGCGTCGAGAAGTATTGCAACTATTGAATCTCAGCAAGAGCCAGTTACGTGAAATGCGATGAACACAAACCCTATTCCATTTGCAGTATCTCTACTATATTGACCGTGATTTCATACTTGGCGTCGGTTTATTATGTTGAAATCGAAATGAAAGTATTTTCAAGTATATATTTTTAAGTATACATAAAAGCAAAAAAATATTTGTTTGCTATTTAAATAAGTAGTTTATTTAAATAGCAAATAAGTATTTTTATTATTGGCAACTAATAGGTAATAGGCAAGTGTACTTTATATCGGATACTTTGCATAAATTACAATTTGTTATTTAAACATTAACAAACTTAAAATAACTAACAACTTAAAATAAATAATAGCACTAAATGTACTGTTAGAAATTTAAAAAATGAAGGTACATTAAGAATCTAAAAATGCGCGCAGAAAAGCGAAGGAGTATAAAGCCAGCCACCACCAGAATTGATGACCAGAACCACTCTGACAAGAGTGCAAAGAAATGAGGAGAAGCGAATGAAAGATTAAACTTATTATTTACTAGCCGCATACTTAATATATTACCTGAAATCGATTACAATAATTAGATCTTTAATAGACGTTATAAGAATATTTCGTTTTTTCCATACTAAACCGTTAATAAAACTTCACCCGACGGTTTATAGAGCTTTCGTTATGAATCTAAAAACTCACAGTATATTGCTTCAATAAAAATGCACTATTATAAACTTAACACAGAAGTACACCTCAGTTAGTTCCCGGTTTTAAATCGCTTCGTATAAATTCAATGCATATTTTCAGTACGATTTACATAGTTTATACCATAAAGTATACAGTTTAATTGGAATGAATAATAGAAAACTACTGTTGTTCGGGTAATCGTGCGGTCGAAAGGTTTTCCAAAACAAAAAAGTAAAGGTTCTCTTGATACAGTTGCACAGGGAATCTTAACGTGGGATTGTGTGTATTTTCTTCTTCTTCTTAATAGCACAGAACGATAGTGGTCGTCATGAGGTAGTGTTGATGTTAGAGGCAGAAGTTATACATACGCCTTACCATGTCTCGCCATCTCTCTCTTTATGTGTGATTAAATGTCATTAAATTAGGATGTGCACTTATGGAACGGAACTGCCAATAGCCAACTAAGTCTAGTTGGTCCATTATACCAAAGTTTAACAATATTATTTCAAATATGATTAAAATCGTTCGAAGTTATCGAAATTTATACGGTTTTTTTTTACTTAGTCTACTCAGCGGAAATTTGTATCATATACTACTGAAATATTTGTCTGTTTAAAAGGGAACCAAAGAATGTTTTAAATAAATTATTCTACTAATCGGTAACTAAAACTTATATTAATTCGAGTATGTTTCGCAATTCATGTTATAATGGTTTATTTTCTATATATTGGTAAATTATTTACTTTTCATTGTTGTATGCCTTCATAATAAATACCTTTGATGTTCGAATTTTGATTGAAACTACTAACTTTTTTCATTTGTTGAAGGCTCCAATGCTGTTTGATAACATTACGGATGAAGGCTTTATATAAGTTATATTGGCCAAAGTAGATATAGTTGTTCTTCAACGGTAAAGAATACCTAGTTCCGTAGGAAACTTAAATAAAAAAATAAACTTCAACCAAACGCGAAAGATAGATGTTGGCGTACGTAAATAGCATTGGATTCATTGCGCTTGATAGAACAAAAACAACGATATTTAAAAATATTTTTTGTACAATCATACAAATGTTCTGTTACAAAACGAATTACTTTCTATTGTAACAGAAAAATAAAAAAAATATCAAAAATTAAAAATTTAAGAAGAATTGTGTAACGAACTGCGAATATAATGTTCATTAGACTCCCCGGACCCCCTTTACATATTTAGTTAAACTATACCCCACCCCCTTATATTCCAAAGTATTTTAAGAACACCTCTAAAGTTAAGAAAGTTAAGAATTAAGCACATTCTTGATCAAAGATATATCATGAAAAGTAAAGCAAATCTGTAAAATTATGTAAGAATTTATACAGAAATAAAAGTAACACAATATGAAACATTAAAACAACTATGCATGCAAACAAAAATGCAACTTTAAAATTTATTATTCTATTTAACGTATGTATTATTTTATGTTTTAACATATTCTTCTTCTATATAACAAAAATAGATATAGAAAAATATTGAACAAAGAAATATATTATAGGAAAGATTAATATAGAAACGATGTTCATTTTAAAATGTACGTTATGGATATGGCTAGAAGCGTCGGTAAGAGAAGACAAGGAAAATATACCTTAACGAAATTACCGAAGTCTTTAAGAAAGACCAAGTCAAGAGTACCTTTAACCGGCGGGCTTACACGAGGAGAGTGATGAGTGTGGAGGAAGCAAGAATACTATGCCGAGATCGTAGCAGATATCTGGTCTCTGCCTGCCGTTTTATTTATTTAACATTATATGCTACATAAAAACAATTATTAATGAGCACATTTTATAACATCTAATGTTTATTTATTAAACACTCATCCTTGTAACTCTATACATATAACGATCTACATAACTTTGCTTTACGTTAAACTTAATTTACAAAAAAAAGAGTGAACATTTTCCATTGATATGCATTACAATACAATCCCGAAGCACAAATCAAATGGTTTGACACATAATATCTGTATTGAGGCTGGTCATCTCTCTTTGTACAAAATATTTGTTGTAGTCGGCAACTATTTGGGGAGGATTGATTTATAGAGAATGCGAAAACCCGTACCACGTGATGTATGGCCGTATTGAGATTAGTGCAGTATAATCAAAACTTAGAGACTAATTCGACATTTTTAAAATCTATTCGTTTTACTTAAAATCTTTATACTTATAGTAAAGCAGGATATTTGAGATGGTATAAAATTAGTTATTAATCTTCTTTATATTATTAATTAATTTTAATTTGTTCACCGCAAGTCATTACATGTTAAGCGTTCCATATGCAAAAAATGCGATAACAATAGATGGATGTGTATATCTCCAGATGGTAAAAGTAAAGGGTTGTCATATGTTCAAAAAAAAATAAAGCAGAATATGTCGTTGAATTCTCTCTATCTCTAATCTACTCTGCACGTCAAATACAGGAGCACGACTTGTAAAAGTTAAAGCTATGAGCTTTCCGAGACAAAACATACACGATGCATACGGCATATGTACGAAATTGGAAGTTTACGGTGATAAATATATTTTAAAATTTGCTTTTCCACACCATTTTACATCAATTTAGGCGGGTTTAGAGAGATTTAATATTATACTTTTACCTCAAAGTATCATTATCCTTATCATTTGTTAAAATCCCCTTACTAAAATTATTCTTATATGAACATATAAAAAGATTTACGTTGGCCAAATTATATACATATCTTTGATTTTATTTACAACCGTTACCTCGAGCAGCTTCGCAATAAATCACCGTTTTTAAAGTCTAATCTGTGTATCTTAGACAAAAGTAATTTAAATGAAAATGTTGATTTCATTCTTTGTTCATGTAATTTTCGTTCAGCTTCTTCTATATTGTGTAACAGATTTAATTGACTTCGCTTAATATTAAATAATTAAATAAATACTCTTGATCAAATTGCCCTTCATTCAGGTGCAGTGCATACTTGTAGATAAAGATTCTATTAATTGGGGTGCCTGATTATGTCTAAAAGTGAACTACTACTATAGGCTGTTGATAAAAATATTAACGATGTTTTATAAATTTCTTAATTCGTTTAGGGACCAAATCACGATATATATATATATATATATATATATATATATATATATATATATATATATATATATATATATATATATATATATATATATATATATATATAATATCGTGAATTATACACATAACTGTATTTTCTAGTTTACTTATAATAATAATAGCCTTTATTCAGACAGTCCAGATATTTGACTTTAAAAATGGTGATTTATTGCGGTAGTTGATAGAGTAACGGTTGTAAATAAAATAAAAGATATGTATATAATTTGGCCACGTAAATCTTTTATATGTTCATATAAGAATAATTTTAGTAAGGGGATTTTAACAAATGATAAGGATAATGATACTTTGAGGTAAAAGTATAATATTAAATCTCTCTAAACCCGCCTAAATTGATGTAAAATGGTGTGGAAAAGCAAATTTTAAAATATATTTATCACCGTAAACTTCCAATTTCGTACATATGCCGTATGCATCGTGTATGTTTTGTCTCGGAAAGCTCATAGCTTTAACTTTTACAAGTCGTGCTCCTGTATTTGACGTGCAGAGTAGATTAGAGATAGAGAGAATTCAACGACATATTCTGCTTTATTTTTTTTTGAACATATGACAACCCTTTACTTTTACCATCTGGAGATATACACATCCATCTATTGTTATCGCATTTTTTGCATATGGAACGCTTAACATGTAATGACTTGCGGTGAACAAATTAAAATTAATTAATAATATAAAGAAGATTAATAACTAATTTTATACCATCTCAAATATCCTGCTTTACTATAAGTATAAAGATTTTAAGTAAAACGAATAGATTTTAAAAATGTCGAATTAGTCTCTAAGTTTTGATTATACTGCACTAATCTCAATACGGCCATACATCACGTGGTACGGGTTTTCGCATTCTCTATAAATCAATCCTCCCCAAATAGTTGCCGACTACAACAAATATTTTGTACAAAGAGAGATGACCAGCCTCAATACAGATATTATGTGTCAAACCATTTGATTTGTGCTTCGGGATTGTATTGTAATGCATATCAATGGAAAATGTTCACTCTTTTTTTTGTAAATTAAGTTTAACGTAAAGCAAAGTTATGTAGATCGTTATATGTATAGAGTTACAAGGATGAGTGTTTAATAAATAAACATTAGATGTTATAAAATGTGCTCATTAATAATTGTTTTTATGTAGCATATAATGTTAAATAAATAAAACGGCAGGCAGAGACCAGATATCTGCTACGATCTCGGCATAGTATTCTTGCTTCCTCCACACTCATCACTCTCCTCGTGTAAGCCCGCCGGTTAAAGGTACTCTTGACTTGGTCTTTCTTAAAGACTTCGGTAATTTCGTTAAGGTATATTTTCCTTGTCTTCTCTTACCGACGCTTCTAGCCATATCCATAACGTACATTTTAAAATGAACATCGTTTCTATATTAATCTTTCCTATAATATATTTCTTTGTTCAATATTTTTCTATATCTATTTTTGTTATATAGAAGAAGAATATGTTAAAACATAAAATAATACATACGTTAAATAGAATAATAAATTTTAAAGTTGCATTTTTGTTTGCATGCATAGTTGTTTTAATGTTTCATATTGTGTTACTTTTATTTCTGTATAAATTCTTACATAATTTTACAGATTTGCTTTACTTTTCATGATATATCTTTGATCAAGAATGTGCTTAATTCTTAACTTTCTTAACTTTAGAGGTGTTCTTAAAATACTTTGGAATATAAGGGGGTGGGGTATAGTTTAACTAAATATGTAAAGGGGGTCCGGGGAGTCTAATGAACATTATATTCGCAGTTCGTTACACAATTCTTCTTAAATTTTTAATTTTTGATATTTTTTTTATTTTTCTGTTACAATAGAAAGTAATTCGTTTTGTAACAGAACATTTGTATGATTGTACAAAAAATATTTTTAAATATCGTTGTTTTTGTTCTATCAAGCGCAATGAATCCAATGCTATTTACGTACGCCAACATCTATCTTTCGCGTTTGGTTGAAGTTTATTTTTTTATTTAAGTTTCCTACGGAACTAGGTATTCTTTACCGTTGAAGAACAACTATATCTACTTTGGCCAATATAACTTATATAAAGCCTTCATCCGTAATGTTATCAAACAGCATTGGAGCCTTCAACAAATGAAAAAAGTTAGTAGTTTCAATCAAAATTCGAACATCAAAGGTATTTATTATGAAGGCATACAACAATGAAAAGTAAATAATTTACCAATATATAGAAAATAAACCATTATAACATGAATTGCGAAACATACTCGAATTAATATAAGTTTTAGTTACCGATTAGTAGAATAATTTATTTAAAACATTCTTTGGTTCCCTTTTAAACAGACAAATATTTCAGTAGTATATGATACAAATTTCCGCTGAGTAGACTAAGTAAAAAAAAACCGTATAAATTTCGATAACTTCGAACGATTTTAATCATATTTGAAATAATATTGTTAAACTTTGGTATAATGGACCAACTAGACTTAGTTGGCTATTGGCAGTTCCGTTCCATAAGTGCACATCCTAATTTAATGACATTTAATCACACATAAAGAGAGAGATGGCGAGACATGGTAAGGCGTATGTATAACTTCTGCCTCTAACATCAACACTACCTCATGACGACCACTATCGTTCTGTGCTATTAAGAAGAAGAAGAAAATACACACAATCCCACGTTAAGATTCCCTGTGCAACTGTATCAAGAGAACCTTTACTTTTTTGTTTTGGAAAACCTTTCGACCGCACGATTACCCGAACAACAGTAGTTTTCTATTATTCATTCCAATTAAACTGTATACTTTATGGTATAAACTATGTAAATCGTACTGAAAATATGCATTGAATTTATACGAAGCGATTTAAAACCGGGAACTAACTGAGGTGTACTTCTGTGTTAAGTTTATAATAGTGCATTTTTATTGAAGCAATATACTGTGAGTTTTTAGATTCATAACGAAAGCTCTATAAACCGTCGGGTGAAGTTTTATTAACGGTTTAGTATGGAAAAAACGAAATATTCTTATAACGTCTATTAAAGATCTAATTATTGTAATCGATTTCAGGTAATATATTAAGTATGCGGCTAGTAAATAATAAGTTTAATCTTTCATTCGCTTCTCCTCATTTCTTTGCACTCTTGTCAGAGTGGTTCTGGTCATCAATTCTGGTGGTGGCTGGCTTTATACTCCTTCGCTTTTCTGCGCGCATTTTTAGATTCTTAATGTACCTTCATTTTTTAAATTTCTAACAGTACATTTAGTGCTATTATTTATTTTAAGTTGTTAGTTATTTTAAGTTTGTTAATGTTTAAATAACAAATTGTAATTTATGCAAAGTATCCGATATAAAGTACACTTGCCTATTACCTATTAGTTGCCAATAATAAAAATACTTATTTGCTATTTAAATAAACTACTTATTTAAATAGCAAACAAATATTTTTTTGCTTTTATGTATACTTAAAAATATATACTTGAAAATACTTTCATTTCGATTTCAACATAATAAACCGACGCCAAGTATGAAATCACGGTCAATATAGTAGAGATACTGCAAATGGAATAGGGTTTGTGTTCATCGCATTTCACGTAACTGGCTCTTGCTGAGATTCAATAGTTGCAATACTTCTCGACGCATATTAAACTCACGAAATATATGTATTTTTTAAAATTTTGTATAAAATATATTTTATACAAACTATAATTTTGCTAAATTTATATAATATATAAACATTTATGTAATATTTATTAACCC
>JASFAT010004267.1:0-12500 GCA_031353405.1 Baronia brevicornis
AAAGGAGACAGGTTCGATTCCTGGCCGAGTTCCGCCGCCCATTAATGTGGTTTGTGAGCATCACAGCTGGATTTTTTCCTTCAGAAGCTCGTTTATTCATTTATGCTTTTTGGTTTATTCATTTATGCATATAACGTTTATTCATATACGCATCACGGTATATAGGTGGACTTTATTCCATACCTACACGAGCGGATGAGGTTCAAAAGTTGTGGAGACAGGCTTTGGTCGCAATGCTTTGCAGTTATTTCATGCAGCACAGTATGAACCATGATTAAACAGACGTTCAACAATTCGACCCCCGCAGCGGGGAGCCCCCGGGCAGCGCGCAGCAAGAGAACGATGCGCGTCGATGTCTTTTCAATCAGCCTCAGGTCACCCTCTATTCCCGCAGCACAATTATTTTATTTCGAGCGAGTTTGAAACGTTTTTAATTTTTTATGCGACCGACACACACACACACACACACACACATGAGCGCATTTGCAGCACATAGTCTTAGACATGTATTTAAATTCAAAATTCTTTATTTAGATAAAACAACTAACATTAACATTTATCGAATGTCGGTATGTTATCAATAAAGCTTTACCACCATTTCGTAATGAAGTTCTTCTAGACGGCGAAGAAACGGTGAAAGAAACTCCGCAGGTATGCTTTTTTTATATTATGCCTTGCAGATAAGTATGCGAACGTTCGGTTATGGTTAAGTAATATTCAAGTTTCAAAGAAAGACAAAAATGATTAGATGTGAAAAAACACGTCGAATCAGAGCGGTCTCCACGAGCAGCACGCGTGGCAGCCATCGCCCTCCCCAACCGTTTTAAAGGGAAGCGGACGACGCACCACACACGACGCCACCGACAAGCACAGACCTTCATGCGAGCATGACATGCCCAAGCCTATCTATCTACAACTCAATATTTATGCGCACGCCAATTGTAGTTATGGGCAGGACCATATTCAAATAAAAACCATGAACTACATTGTATACTATTGATATAAGATATAGAGATAACCTTTTACAACGCACTGGTGTGTAGAAATTAAGATTTATCTATAAATACATCTCACGAACAACCAGGAAAACGTTCGGTTGTGCGTAATGAATATGTGAGCAATCGAGAGAGAAAACAATAACAATACAAAATGCAAAACAAGCGGCCAAGGCAGACCAGCCTCCACAGGCGGCACCTGGTCCCGCGTGTGCCGATGGGCAGGCTGCGCGTCGTTCCCAGCGTCACGGCGGCGACCTTGGTGTCGCGGTGTCGCGATGTCGCGGTTTGTTCAATTTAAAATAAAAACTGAGTTGAGTCAACAGCGAATGCCGTCCCACTGAATGAAGCAAAACAGCGGGGAGTTGAGTCACGTTAAGGTAACATACAGCGCGACTGTATCGTTGGAGCGCTCTCACTGCACAGTGTGAAGCAACTTTAATTTTAATTTATAAAATATTACTTGCGCTGAACATGGATGTCAAACAAAAGGGAAAATAAAGTATTCGTCACCATTACCATCACGTACACACCTCCACAGACATATTATATTAAATTATTCAATCGCATATACATATATTTTTTTAATCAGCCCATATATGTCCCACTGCTGAGCACCGGCCACTCGATTTCTGGAGGAATGAACGTTAACCCACCACGCTTGTCCAATGCGGATTGGCGGGGTTACCAGACTCGGAATAACTATTTGTAATCCATACATATATTTATTCCGATGCGGGGATCGAATCCGCGACCATTGACTCCGTGTGCGGAAGGCCCCGCCACTAAGTTAGATTGTCTAATATACACATATAATTTAAAGGTCGTCACTCCATCTAGAGGGGGGGGGGGTGTCTTAGACGATGTTTATCAAGACTCGGCCAGAGTACATACATACATATCGTCTACATATCGTCGTGTCGATACATATCGTCACACCTGGCCTTTCTTAAAAACTTCAGTAATTTGGTCAATGTATGTTTCCTTGGCCTTCCCCTTACCGACTCTTCCATCCATATCCGCAACATAAATTTCTTTTGCCAGTCGTCTTCCATCCATCCTCAACTCAACATAAAAGTCAAGTCAAGTGATCAATTGAGGTTGAGTATTCTAACCGCTGAGTCAAGCGTTCGTCATTATATATACATATATGTACATATATACTCGTACATATACATACGTGGTGATGCGGCCTAAGCAGTCGACCCTGGTGCGATTTCTCCGAAGGTCTGCGTATGCGTGAAATCGATTCGGGGAAGGATATTTATTAAACCTCCGCAATTTATCATCACCTTGCGTGCGCAGGCGCAGGAAATAAAAAATGCCTCGACCGCGCGCACAGCGACAGGCCCGCCTGTGTGTCGTGGCGGGAGGCTTTACTCACGAAGCGAGTTGGTCTTTTGACCACTAACTCAGTGTTGGCAGCAAATGATAAAAGCGTTGTCGTCTTTCTGAGCTGACGTCCACCCAGCTCGCAGGGTGAAGTCCTTGTTCTTTCCGGAGTTTGGTGAAATAATCGCATGTCACGAGTACATTTTGTGTCGGTCGGTCGGTCGGGCGCGCGTCGTCTGGTTGGAGGAGTCATTGTACGCTCTGTATATGACAATTCGAAAATTAGAAAATAAATGCTTGTCACAAAGGAATGATTTCCACTAACTCTTTCATCGAATTACATTACGTTAACTACAGGCTAGCAGATACTTTGAACAGCTTAGTTGTATGTGAGTGAGTGAGTGAGAAAACCGATAGTTTTTTTTGTATCAAAAGTTATTGCTGCACAAATAGTTACAACTAGAATCCGTGCACCTCAGCTAATCATAGTGTGTCGCGATAACAACAGGTTGTAACGACGTCCCGCGACTACGTCGGCAACTGCAGTTCTATGCCCTTGATACAAGGTTGTTTTTAGCACTGTCCAAGTGACAATGCTGCAAGTAGTACTCGCAGTGGAACTAATACAGGTACAATGAGTCGGCGCGGCGTCGCGATGTCCTCGCCCGGTGACGTCACACGCACCCCCCACACCCGCACCAACCCGCACTCGAGTGCATCGCGAGGACATGACGGGCGCGGCGGCGGTCCATTTCGTATCATCTTCATCAACTCAGATGGTAATCTCCTACAGTACGTACACAGGATAAATAAACACGGCTCGACTGTACCAAGAACCGAATTATTTTCTATTTTTTTTCTTATATCAGTGATTTTCTAAGTAATTGCAATAAAACACGCACACGTATGTAGAGTGATGTACGGGAGCAGGCTCCGGCAGAGAGTTTACCTGATTCATTGAAGTAATCCGGTATATATATATATATATATATATATATATATATATATATATATATATATATATATATATATATATATATATATATATATATATATATATATATATAAGTTAGTAAGGAAGTTATCATTATCGTTATTACAATTCGTATTCAATCCAACGAGCGTTCAGAGCTGCCTCCAGCAGGCAGGCTACGCAGGCTACACACGCCGTTATCTCCCGTACAACAACGAGTTGTTAATCGTTTGTCAACTTTATAGCAGTTTAATGATTTCATTGAAGTTAATTACACTCGCTTATTAAAAAAGTGATTTGTGGTTATAGGTACACACGGACCGATTACGACCTGAATCTGTGAGGCTGTTTTTTACTTACCTACACTTAAAAAGTGATATTGTGTATATAAGGCAACTAATGGTTAGACGCACATAGCATGTATTAATCGAGCGAGGACGCCCTAATTCGCTGTATATGTCGTTAGTCTGTCCGTGCGTCCATGTGTAGCTGATAGCCAGCCATTTTAAAGGACAAATTATTAGCTCACTTTAGGTTTATAAAAAAACTAAAAAATATTTATGGGCGAGCTGACGTTCTCTGTCAGAATCATCGCGCGCAGCGCAGTTTCAAGTTCAATGGGCCTCCGTAAAGTGTACGCCAACCTGCGTGCTCTACAGCGATCATCTGTGTGGCGTGGCCAGTACCTCCTGGTATCACAATCGAGGAACGGCCTCCGCTGCCAAGTTACCGTCTTCGTCCTCATCCGCACGCCGTTTCAACAAGGTTGTACAAGCGTCACCAACGCCAACAATGCTTTCCCACTCGAAACGAGCTTTAATGAACTTATTGGCGAAACGAAATCAGTGTGGATGCCAGACAAAATTTTTAGTTCGTAAATTGATTCAAAGAATATAAAATAAAAAACAAAAAAGTAGGGATAACATTGCTTTTGCTATACAGACACACAAATTTAAGACTAAAATTATAAGGAACAAAAAAAACAAATTTAATATTAGAATAATAATAGTAGTACATACACGCAAGGAGTCGCGACAAACCTAGCCTAGCCCATTAAAAAAAAATTGTGCTCATAAAGTTAATGTGTTATTTTAAATGATAACTGTAATTCACATTTAATAGAAAATTCTTTAAAAATGGAAACAGTATTACAAAAACTCGAATTATGATTGAATGCAGCTGCTGTCACATTGACTGTCAGCTTATAACCATATTGTGATATTCGGTTAGTTAAGTGGATAAAGTTCCAGACTCTTCCGATCATTCAATCAGATTCAAATCCCGGTCGAGGGTGACATTTTTTTCAATGGATATTAATTTGCTCCCTCAATCATTACATGTAATTTACTTATGCCATTATAAAGTAATTACATGTAAATACAAACTACAATATTCATACACTATTGTAATAATAAAGGAGTTACACTACTAGAGTTGCCGCGTGGAGTGCAGACCCTCACAATCAGAACACATGTCGCGTTCTGTGTACCTGCTGTACTGTAGCGATATATTATGTTATGTACATTGGCTAGTGTATCATTGATTCGTAAAAACTTCTTATTTAACTTATTTTACTTTTATAACATTCGTAATTTTATAATTTGAAACATAAAGAAATAATTGTTTTTTTCAGATTATTGATTATGATTTTGATCAATTGACAGAGAAGATACAGAACGATGCAGAACATGTCGATCTTCCGTGTACAAATCAATAATATGTTTGCTAAAGTTGTACTCTATACATATATAAATATGTGATGAAAAAAGAATAAAATAAAATAGGGAGAGAGATTCATTTGAAGAAGAAGCCCCTTAAACATCCTGGGTCTCCGTATCAGTACGGGGGCAGGTCACAGCACGGCGCGACTTGGTCGCGATGGCTGCGTCATTCATCGCTGTGTTTCATTTTGTTCTAATTGAAACCATTCGAACCGGAAACTGCGATGGACGACTTTATTGACACTAAATGTCATGAGACAATATCACACGCGGTAAGAAAACTTCAAACTCAGTTGCACTGCGTGTATACGATACGTGTGTGTGCGTGTGTGTGGGTAGTTTTCTAGCCGGAGGTGTCTTTGACCTTGGCAGCAACTATCGCGGCGGCGAGCGTGATTTGAATAAAATTCTAAAAATGTGAACACGCCCGCCGCCGCACTGGCGTACTGCGGACGAGTCGCAGCCACAGGTGTGCGCGGCGACCCCCTGCGACCCCCTGCGACCCCTTGCGACCGTTACAGTTCCCACGGCAAGCAACCGCCGACGCGGAGATGAGCAGCGAGGGCGAATAATGGCGTTTAAAGTATTGTAATTAATATATTATTCAAGAAATGTGTCGGCTGTATGTGATGGCTCGCATAGTCCTCGTCCGACATTTATGGGAAGAGATGGGCAGTCCCGCTGCAGGGAACCACACACCTAACCACCGTTGCCCGTGTGTTTGGACGAGAGACCGGCTGCAGTGAATGGCAGCACACTGCACACTGCGCGTGACGGACACGACACGACGTGCAAACCACCGCCACCCACCCCCGCCCTCCCCTCGTACCCCGCGTTAGAAAGCTAATATTACACGTTTCGTATAATTATAAGCACACACCAACAACACACGCACACGTCACGTCACGTCACGACACGGCACCGACACCCGACGTGCGCGTGTTGCCGCCGTGCTGCTCCGTGAGATCAGCCACGACGCGCTGGTCACGTTCAAGCGATGCGTCGTTGGCGTGGTCAGCAGACACGAATGGATCATCAGTGTTGTTCCGGAGACACAACATGTTAAACTCAGCCTGACACATGTTTTAGCTCCAAGAGAAGTTACTTTAAAAAATATTGATCTATGAAATTATATTTAATTACCGGTTAGGAAGTCAATGCTCGTAGGTTCGATTCCCTCATTGCGATAAATATATGCATGGAGTTGTCGCAGAAGGCGAACAAGGCTTCAATCATAAATAATAAAAAATTGCAAAGGATATAAATAAAACTCAGTAACTTTTCCGAAAGGAAGAAGTGAGGTTTTATTTTTTAAAAATCATTTCGTCTGAATGTTGAGCACGTCATCGGACACACTATTGAAATCTAGCCACAGTGTTCTGCGCCACTCGCTGCAGCACTGACGTCGGGATGCCGTTCACCTCGCGGATATTTTCTTTTAGTGCTGGGGTGGTGGTCGGGTTTGTTTCACAGACTTTACTTTTGTGGTGCCCTAACTGAAACAAGTCCATAGGCGTGATATACGGTGATCTTTATCGCCGAAAACGCTTATAAATTTTTCTCGGAATACATCATGAAAAAGCGGTCTCTTTAGCAGTGTGGGGCGGGGCGCTATTTTCTAGTGGTAGAGCCACGCTGTAGACGAATCCATTGTCAAGAATGGCATAATATTTGTCTGTAGCATGAATGGGCCGGCTCGCCCGGGGAAGTACCACACTCCCGCAGAAAACCGGCGTCTGAGTAGTAGCTTAGCTACCGCGCTTCGTACGGTGAGCGACTGATTTCCGGAGGCCCAACACCCTCCCCCCCTCTCCCACTCCCACTCCCATTCCCTTAATGACACTTTTCTTAAAGGGCTACAATGCTTCCGCTGTGTCTGTCGAAGCTGTCTATGAAACCACGGATGTCTATGGGCGACGTTGATTACTTTTCATCAGATGGCTCGTTTGCCTTCCTATCCCATAAAAAAATATTGTCAAACCATGTGTATGAAGGGAAGGCAAAATGTTCGCTCGATATTGGCAGAAAGTAATCAGTGAGCATGCGGTGAATAATTATTCGACTTATTACCCAATTTCGCCACCAGACATCCTATATTTATGCAGGTATAAATGTATTCCGAGCGTATGTACTGTGGCGTGCCAGCCGTTCTTCTTACGGCGACTCCCGGAATCTTTAGGGGGTTTTATCTTCTAATAAAAACTTCTTGAAATGAATATTAATTTATTCTTCTTGTTATATTTTACATATGTATTATGTTCACACACTTTATATAAAAATTATTGTGCTATGAAAGGCGATATGTTGTATTCGAGACGTCAGTCGATCGAATGCCTTTTGTTTTTTATATCAAAATTTATATCTTTTTTATTTTAAAAATTAGGAATGTAAGGAAAGAAAATAATAACATTTAAAGCTTTTATGCATAAGTGACACATTTAATAATGTATCACTACAGTACTCCGCCAATCTGCTATGGACAAGCGTGTTGAATGCTCATTCATCCAAAAGTGGTTTTACAACTATAAATAAATTTAGACTGCGTAAAAAAGGTTTATTACCTAAATGTTCATCATTTAATTATAAATAAAAAACTAATCACGAGGAATAATAGATTTAACATAATATCTCGCGTATTTGAATACAGACCCGGGGTTGGGTGTGGTTTGTATTGAAATAGAACGCACTCTCACCAGATTGTTGTCGTATCATTTTAATACGCGAGACGAGAAACGCGGAGTGTCGTAAAAGAAAATGGTGTCGTGGATACGCATTCGAATGATTTTTTCCTGCCGAGGTGCAATCGCAACAACCACTAGTGCGGTGCGCGCGATTCGAAATTATGTTACCAGCAGGCGCAACGTAATGTAGCTTAGATATAAGTGGGGTGTAAATGTGGAGGGATTTCATAACGCGTTTGTTTTTGTACACTAGCCTAACGGTAAGATATTAAAATAAAACTGTAATGTATGAACATAGTTTGATAATTGTTTAAAAACACAACATGTGACGTGATGTGCGTTACAAAACTTGGAAACTCATTGTGTCTTCATCAAGTAATAATAACACCTGAATTCGGAGTGATTTTTCAATTTTAAAACAACTACATACGTTATACCGTTTTAAAAAATACTCGTAGAAATAATATAGATTGAGTTACTGTGCTGAATTAAGATCTATCGTGCCCAGCATGGGGTGAGATTCACGATCAATAGTGGCGCTTACGTGAGTTATATCAATAATATATATTTTTTTTAAAGAACATAATGTATAGTCGGTGTTAAGCACTTCGTTAAAAATTAAATTCTGTTTTCCACGAACAAGTTTATTTATTGTGTTCTGGATGTTTCGACACACAATACACATTAAATCAAAATGCACCAGCGAAGCCAGCGCCGCCTGTGCTCGACATCCCCGTAGTGCTGGCGGCCCCGAGCGGCCCCGAGCGCTGGGGCACGTCCTCATAAAACATGTGTGCATCAGGATCGTCGGATATATCACACAATTTAAGTTATTTTTCAACAATAATTTTCTTTTAGCAGATATCATATTAGTTTTAGGCAACTGCATGTCAGCAAATGAATACAGGCACTCGTGAAGCAGAATAGGTATTTTAAACACCTACTTCGACGTCCATCAACTTGTTTTAGAACCTTTGTACAGTAGTGTAATATGTATTTTATTATACCGGTTTGAGATATGAACTATTTGGTTTGCCTTTGGTTTCCTGTTAAAAGTAAACCAACTAAAACGCACTCCGCACGTGGACTCGTGCACACGTGCGCATCTGTTATACCTGACTTCCACCATCGAGGCTGTTGTTTGTTTCAATTTAATATATCGTCATCATTAAGATCACAGTTGATCACAGACACAAACCAATAAAGGATTACGCCAGACGTGCGGTTTGGTATCTGCTGGGTCCAGGTCTCGTCGGCAGCTGGCACGCCGTGCTACGTCTGTCCTCAAACACACCAGGTCGACACGTGCGTGCACCGTTAACGTTTGATAATTGAGGTGACTCCTGGTGACCTTCCCACTGTACCAACACAAATTGCACCACAAGCTGTGTCAATAGGTTGCCTTCAATGAAACATCGCAATGTTTGTATCTTTGTGTGACCTTCACGTCGGTCGCAACAACACTATGCGTATAGAAACGTACAGACACAGACAGATCACTGTTATCCCACATAGAACTTGCAATCGTGCGTTCATATAACACCACAGTCCGTGATGGTCACCATCGAAGAGCAACGGCGGCACTTACCGGCAATACGACTTGAACAGAAAGACAAACAGTCACTGTCGACTGTCCGTGTACCGGGGAGTGGGGTTTTTGTTTTACTATACATTATAAATAAAAATGTGCCTCGTGTGCATTTATTAGTTTATGTTATAAAACTGTAACAAGCAAACTGTTATAATATATGGGAACAAGAGAAATGTCTGCGCCACGTGACACGCTGCGCCGGTGTTTTACATAAAGTACTTTTCATCTATAATCCTCTTCATGACTAAATTAAAACAACAGTCAACACTCGGCTAGTAACAGACACGAGTAAAGTTCATCCGATTGTAGCGACTGTTCGCGGTCGGGGGGGCGCGCCTCCGGCTGCTGCATCAGAGCGTTCAGGTCGACCGCGTCGACGTCGGGGCAGAGCGTTTCGCCGCGAAATTCTTTTTCTATCTGCTGCAGGGTCTTGTCTTTCGTCTCGGGCAGCAGCAGCCAGGAGACGAGCAGCCCGTAGCTAACAAGGCCGGCGTTGATGGCGAACGTCCCGTGCAGGCCGATCGTGGACAGCATTAGCAGGATGTACTTCAGATACAGGGTGAAGCTGACGCAAAGCGTCACCTGCGCGACCATGCTGCACAGCCCTCTGTGCTCCAGGGGGAATATCTCGCTGCCTATGATTATGGGCAAAACTAAGTTTCCAACGCTGAAGGTGAACACGTAGAAGTGCATGAGGGAGATTCCTACGTAAGGGTGGTCGTGGGGCAGCAGGCCGTGCGTTTTTGCGTAGACATAGCCGGCGATGGCGACGAACGCTACGACGTTTAAGCTGATGGTGACCAAAAACATGAGTCGCCTCACGACCAGGATGGCGCACGTACTCGACACCAGCCTGAGCACGTCCGTTGAGACGACCAGGCGCGACACGTCTACGCCCACTCCCACGCCCACGCCGCGCCCCACCACCGCGTCGAACATCTCCGCCGGGAAGTTGTCGAACGTTATGGCTCCCGACGCTTCCACTATGATGTTCAGATGTACTACCAATACAATCGGCTTGTAGAATTCTTTCTTCTTGCAAGTTGTCAAAAAGTTTATTATTTTTGTGTGAAGAAACATACAAAGGCTCCCAGTGCGTTTGACAGGGGCCTGGGACTTCAGGATCATGGTCGCTTTTATCATTTTCTCCAACTCCTCCTCCTCATGCTCATGTCTCAGCCAACGATAGGCATCTTCGCACGCTTGGTATTCGCCGCGCGAAGCCAAGAAGCTCGGTGTCTCCGGGGACAAGAATACAATGATCATGTTCACAAACGTAACAGCGGAGCAAACTATGGCCACAGTGCACCAGGAGAAGTAGGCACCGAGGACGTGGACGTGCAGGGCTCCCGTCGCGACGAACACGGGCATCGTGGTGAGCAGCGGTCCCCTGTACCGCGGGCTGGTGTACTCCGCTATCAACACCGGCGCCAGCACCGCGGCCACGCCCAGACAGAAGCCCTGCAGCAGCCGCACCAGCAACACGGTGCGCAGCCCGGCGCCGACGGCCCCGCACAGCGTGAGCCACGAGCACGCGAGCGCCGCGCAGCGCGCCAGGTTGGCCGCCCGCCGCCCGTGCCGCTCCATCACCACCGACGTCACGAGGATCGCGGCGAGAAACGACACGCCCGGTATGGACACTGCAAAGAAAAAAATACATTCTTCCATAATAGACTGTAAATAAGACCAGCCCTGTTAATGCGAATGAATGAAAGAATAAACTGATTCACTCATTCATTCATTTCATACGTGGCAGCCATCGCCCTGCTCAACCATTACAAAGGGAGTGGACGACCCGCCACACGACACCATATCATACTCAGTTTCGTCAGACTCAAAGTACATATATATTAACATGCGTACATATAATATTTGGACTGTGACTGACTCACCGACCCACGAGGCTTCTTCGTCGTCGATGTCCAGCGTGTTCCTCAGGTTGGGGAGCAGCACGAAGCTGAACGCGTTCACCTGGCTCAGGGACGCCACGCCCAGCGACGCGCCGAGCGACACGAAACACTAGGGGGGTATACCGCAACTGTGTGAGTTTTCCCCACATCAGCCTCCACTCCCGACTAAAGGTTGACACACATCGCTCCACCAACCATGGTCACGTGCATATAGCCAATAATATAATATATTCGATTTAGCCATCAGGTAGAGTATAACTGACGTTGAGTTGTATGTATTTCGATCAAGTTTGCCTCACCCACCAACAAGTTGCCATAACAAGTTAAGTGGGAAATTTAATGAGGGCTTTACATTCATTCAAATATCTTTGCAAAATATTATCAAGTCTCATATTTATCAAGTCCCAAATCCATCCATATATTATATTCTCTTCAACGAGATTTTCTATTATATTGCCTTCATTCATAGACCTTACTAATGTATTTCATATGTGGGACTTCCATACAGTACAATTGTACTTAAGTATGTCAAGCGGCATGTAGCTTCCCGACTTATATACGCGAGACGGCTGGTATGCGTCTCCGCGCAGGTGTATAGTATGAAAATTTCGACCTTCTCAGATTTTAATAATATTTTTATGTACATTATACTACTCATCCATAAGCCCTATAAATTATTATTTTAATTCTAGCTTGTATAGTTTTTGAGTTATTAATTAATTAAGATCCATGCGATACATGAACTGTTTACAATTTAATGGCATATAAAATGTTATATATATATATATATATATATATATATATATATATATATATATATATATATATATATATATGTGTGAACGTTATGTTCATTTAATAATTTTTGTTTAATTTTACTGTTTATTGAATTTTATTTATACGTGTTTTAAGTTAATAATGACGATCTCGTCACAATACCATTCAATAATTTTTACTTAATATTGTCACAATGTTCTGGCGTGACAAACGGGAGGGAAAAAGCTAGGATTAGATCGCGGCTGTAGCGCCTTTAACGATGAAGCAGACGCGCTCACCTGCCGCGCCAGCGGCCGCCGCCAGGGAGGACGCGACGCCATCGGTGGACTTGAATGTGTTTCTTATTTGTATATATACTTGAATAAATACAGCCGGTCGTGTATCAAATCTGAAAATTTATTTTAACATATGTGATTCTTAAGGTGCTCCGCCACTCCCCCGTGGACCAGCGTGGTGGACTGGTGTCCATTCCTCTAGAAATGGGGACGACTGGGGATGACCAGCAGTAGGACCTATGTGA
>JASFAT010004267.1:17500-18715 GCA_031353405.1 Baronia brevicornis
GCCAGGCCAGGCCAGGCCAGGCCAGGCCAGGCCAGGCCAGGCCAGGCCAGGCCAGGCCAGGCCAGGCCAGGCCAGGCCAGGCCAGGCCAGGGCCAGGCCAGGCCAGGCCAGGCCAGGGCCAGGCCAGGCCAGGGCCAGGCCAGGCCAGGCCAGGCCAGGCCAGGCCAGGCCAGGCCAGGCCAGGCCAGGCCAGGCCAGGCCAGGCCAGGCCAGGCCAGGCCAGGCCAGGCCAGGCCAGGCCAGGCCAGGCCAGGCCAGGCCAGGCCAGGCCAGGCCAGGCCAGGCCAGGCCAGGCCAGGCCAGGCCAGGCCAGGCCAGGCCAGGCCAGGCCAGGCCAGGCCAGGCCAGGCCAGGCCAGGGCCAGGCCAGGCCAGGCCAGGCCAGGCCAGGCCAGGCCAGGCCAGGCCAGGCCAGGCCAGGCCAGGCCAGGCCAGGCCAGGCCAGGCCAGGCCAGGCCAGGCCAGGCCAGGCCAGGCCAGGCCAGGCCAGGCCAGGCCAGGCCAGGCCAGGCCAGGCCAGGCCAGGCCAGGCCAGGCCAGGCCAGGCCAGGCCAGGCCAGGCCAGGCCAGGCCAGGCCAGGCCAGGCCAGGCCAGGCCAGGCCAGGCCAGGCCAGGCCAGGCCAGGCCAGGCCAGGCCAGGCCAGGCCAGGCCAGGCCAGGCCAGGCCAGGCCAGGCCAGGCCAGGCCAGGCCAGGCCAGGCCAGGCCAGGCCAGGCCAGGCCAGGCCAGGCCAGGCCAGGCCAGGCCAGGCCAGGCCAGGCCAGGCCAGGCCAGGCCAGGCCAGGCCAGGCCAGGCCAGGCCAGGCCAGGCCAGGCCAGGCCAGGCCAGGCCAGGCCAGGCCAGGCCAGGCCAGGCCAGGCCAGGCCAGGCCAGGCCAGGCCAGGCCAGGCCAGGCCAGGCCAGGCCAGGCCAGGCCAGGCCAGGCCAGGCCAGGCCAGGCCAGGCCAGGCCAGGCCAGGCCAGGCCAGGCCAGGCCAGGCCAGGCCAGGCCAGGCCAGGCCAGGCCAGGCCAGGCCAGGCCAGGCCAGGCCAGGCCAGGCCAGGCCAGGCCAGGGCCAGGCCAGGCCAGGCCAGGCCAGGCCAGGCCAGGCCAGGCCAGGCCAGGCCAGGCCAGGCCAGGCCAGGCCAGGCCAGGCCAGGCCAGGCCAGGCCAGGCCAGGCCAGGCCAGGCCAGGCCAGGCCAGGCCAGGCCAGGCCAGGCCAGCCAGGCCAGG
>JASFAT010003109.1:0-11904 GCA_031353405.1 Baronia brevicornis
CATAAATTGAGTGGGAGAATTATCACGTCGAATTTATTAAAAGACTTATCAGAATTTTATTAAAACAGTCAAAGCAAATATCAAATTTTATAACTTAATATTTTATTTACCACAAGGCACATGTTTTATATGTGCCTTGTGGTAAATAAAATATATGACATATTGAATGCGCCTTTATATATTTCAGTTTTTTTTTTATTTATTTTTAACTCATAAATTTTGAACTTCACTAAACTCACTTTAAGCATATGCTGAAATTTTATTACATTTTTACGGGCATATATTTTAAACGTACATAAACGTTTATACGTGCATATATTTTAAACATGCAAAAACTTTTATCAAGATTCGCACTATTAGTTCTTATTATTAACTCAAGTAGTTCTATTGACAAACAAATCAAACAATGCTTTTGGTAAGAATATGTTTTTTTCTAGTTACAGTTTTTACTTTTTTCACTGTTATTTTTGTTTTTATTAGTACATAGTCTCCACTCATTTACTCCAAAGATAGTCAGTTTTCCGATTGACTTGGCCAGCCCATTGCTACTTCAATCTTCAACCAGCCTGTACTCTTACCGTGCCAAAACTTGGACTCATGATTCTTGATGATGATCACATAGTGTTACTTCTATTGTAAATATCCACTACATGCAGGCCACCCCTATAAATGGCCGATATAAAATAGTCCGGCACGTGGCGATGATTGCAAATCTTCGCTTTTGGTCTTCATTCAGTCTTTATTCAAAAGAAAATTTAAAAAAGAGTTGGTGATTATGTATACAGTGTATGTTAATTTTTTATTATTCGAATTTGGATGCCAAGGATGAGACAGTCATGAACTTGCTCCTTATCTTCAGAAAAGCCTCCACAAAAGGCATGTGTTTAGCATTAGAATATTATAATACTAGAATAATAAATACTGTAAGTTTTTTTATTTAAATTTAAAGTCTCACACTTATCAATACCTCTAGTAAATATAATATTTGACAATCAGACAAACGGAGAAAAAAAATTACAAATACGTAGGTAGTTCTATAATCGATTTTTCTATTTATTAACAGCTTAAATTTTAAATTAACAAAATCTGCGTAAATTTTTTTGTCGCTTGACTTCTCAAGAAATTGATCTCTTTAATATCTCGCAAACGTCGGAAAATAACTTATACACCCTCCAGTAATATCAAGCAAAATCATCAACGGGAATCAATTCGTTGTGACTTTCGGGATAGATCACAATAATTTGCAGCTTTATTTGGATTCTACGTTTTCAATCTCCAAACACCTATAGTACCTTTTTGGGTCTCCGTCGTATTACTTTTTAATGTAATTTTATTTCTCATGGTTTACCGCGGGAAAAATAAATGGTGAAAAATATTTGCATATATCAATAATAATTAACATTTAGTACTAAATACCCCATTAGCACTTATAGCGATTTTACTCCTAAACCTTTATCTTTTCAACACTATCCTTGAAAGATGTAACATGACTTCCGCATATAAGTGTCAATAACTAACATAGGATATGAACCCGGAAACTTTAGACTATAAATTATGCAGTTCAAATAAAAGATAAAATTGCGATAACAATGAAACCAACAAAAACTTCAATATTTCATCACCAGGCAATAGATTGTTTTGTTCCTCGAGTGTTTATCGGAATGCAAGTAAAACATGATAATTATTACCATAAAAATCGTCATTTGCTCAAACATGTTAAACTATTTATTACCTTATACACCATTTGTTTTTCTTATTTTTATAATCTAGAGAGATTATATCATTTAACAGTATTGTAGCATTAAAAGGTATGTTATTTTAATCGCTCCCAAAGTAAAAGGAATTTGTTGGTCTTAATAAGCCATCATTAATTATAATCAATAGACTTCAACCGTCCACTGCTCTATTTAAGGCGTCTTAAATAATAAAGTTAAATAAATAATATTTGCTCTTGTCTCCTAGCGTCTACTTACACAAAATCCGGCAATTATATGGTCGCCATAATACGGGACACGCTAGTAACACAAGTAGCATACCTTACAAGAAAACTTCCAAGCTTCAAGGAACAGAATTCATTTTAATAGGCTATTATTGCCATTGGACTCTGAAATTTGTGGAAAAGAGAGAGTGTCAATGTATGGTCCAAATGATCTCCTTACTGACAGTATATCGAAGAGACGGCAACTACTTCTATGAAAAAAAAAGCCTATGGTATTTATCTAATTAGCTTTATAAACCATTTTTTTTTCATTATTTATCATTAATAATACATGAGTATTTCATACACGTGTACATGATTACGGTACCAATGGACTCGGAATTAGGTGATTGTTTGTAGCTCGGGACCCAAAGCTATATCTTAACTATCTATTTTTTTAAAGGTTTAAAATAATAAACAGTAGCACATTGACCGAAACCTACTCTAATACAAAAAACATTTTTGTTTTGACCCTCGAATCAGACTAGTTCGCTATTCGCTTCCACGGATAAGTAGGTACAAATATGTCTTAGTTATAGTAGGGTTGCCAACTCTCTTAACACATTTTCTTTTTGAACATTAGTTTTAATCTAATGTGACATGATGACTTAATATAATATGACAATTTTTACTGTATTATTCAATCTTAAACAATATATGATAAATTAAAAAACAAATATACTTTTAAGAGTTTACAAAAGTGTTAACCATTTTTTCAAAAATAGAACTTTTATATTTTGTATTTCGATATTAAAAATGGGGTAGTGATTCCCAAATTGAATAAAATAGTTAACTCAATTTAAACTTACGACTACTTATTCATATGCATAAACATCATTTGTTTTTCTTCTGCAATTTTGAATAGGAAAATATGCATACATATTCCACATACATATATATTCCAACCCTACCTATACCACGCTGTTTCACTTATATTCAGAAGCACGTACACATTTGTAATCTAAGGAACTTTTGTAAAGACCATTTCTTATACAATAGGTGACTTTCGCGACTTCTTAAAAGTCTAAACGCGCTAAATTTTTCTAAGAAAACAATTACGCGGCAAGATTTGATAACAACGCGCGTAGTTATACACAGGGCAGTAGGTTCCCAAACAACTTCAATTTTACAAAACAGCTAAAGCGACATTTACATTTTGTAAATATTTACGCTTGTGTTTATCTATAAAATGTTTTCATTATTATACAGTGGCATACTTATTAATACCACCTGATTCAGTGATTAGAATACCCGACTTCTGAAGCAAGGTCGCTGGGTTCAAATCCGTACGAAACTAAAAAAATTTTAAACACAAAATTCACTTTCAGTTTTAATATCTAATTCATGTGTCTATTATGTCGAACCTTTCGCATTCTTTTTCGCATTCAGCTCATCGGAAAATTTGTAATAATAATTACTAATTTAATAATACTCGTGTATCAGCTAATTTAATAATATCGTCTAATACGGTTTGCATCAATAGTCCATCAGAAGATACAAACTGTCGACCTTAAATCTTAAGCTTGATTCTTAACAACTAAGCTATTGCTGCTTTAATAGAAAAGTTTGGATCGCGTTTCGTTTTAGATTTTCCGATTTCAGACTCATAGTAAAGTATTTTCTAACACACATATGTCATATTTTCTATACCGGAGAACGCGTATAAATCCGCATAGACAATTTAAAAAAAATAACAATGTTAGATTAACAGATAAGAAGATAGAATCTTTGTTGGTTCACATCCTTTGAATTTAAATCGGGAGCATTCTCCTATACTACAGCCGCGTTCACAGCGATCTAGTTTGAAAATATATGCAAAATATCTTATTTTATGATACAAGTTAGTAATTCTTCAGAGAATATTAAACTGTATAAAAAATTACTTTAACATGTACTGTAATAATAATTCATATTACATTTTGTTTATCAAACGATTTTTTAATTGTGAGAAATTAAGAATTCAGTATAATTAGTAGTATATATAGCATGGTTAATAACGTGTAAATAACCTTTTCGCAAGAATGTCGCAGCGGTGTTTACTCCGCTGGTGAAATAATAAACGCTGTATTAACTGCGGAACGGTACCAAACCAGTTCAATCATTTACCATAAAAACTAATATACAGTTAGTCACGGCTACTCCTGCAAAATTATATTGCCCGAAAGCGGTTTATAGATTTTTAATAATAACTTGCAAATGACACTAATGCTCCTTTCTACAAGATTTCTGTTTTAAATTGTACCGTTCTTATCATGCGACAAATCCATTAGATTTGCATAATTATTCTAATATTTCATACAACTTAGACTAATTAAATGTTCTCGTAACTAAATTTATATACATTATGAATAAATAATTTATTACTTTATCATATTATAAAATATAAGTGTTAAGGTAATGTAAGTTAATAGGATCATTCCATTTCTTAAGTGTATTGTTTGATGGGACTTACGGTAAATAACCGTGGACAGGCAGCGTTTGATTCGATGATGGTCTGGGGCAAAATGATCGTTTGGGGAACCTGAGGTAATCGCAGGTTCCATAGGCCTAACGCCGTGTCGGAGGTACATGTGTATGTCGATTTTAATTATGTCATGACACTACGTTCAACGTGTAGGGAGGAATAAGAAACTGTGGTCCCTATTAATCCCCTAGGCCCTAAGGTCTAGGAGGCGAGTTACGCAGGCGTCGTCTTTTTGGGGCCGCGTTTCTATAGGGCGAACAATTAACCGATTGTATCACCAGTGGTTTTAGGTCGGATTCGGATCTCTCGAAGTGTTTCTTCGAGAGGTTTTTATAATATTGCTTGACGCTCGTGCGAAGGCGACACGCGTAGGAAAAACTCGGCAGAACACTTGCTTTGTTAAGAAGCAACTTGTGTCTCAAGGAAAATTTGCTGCGGGCGTTAATTAAGGGGAAAAAGCGACCGAAGACAAAGTCTGGAAATAAGGAATCTCACGAGCCGCAAAGGAGGAAGGAGATCAGCCCAAGCAGAGCTCCACATGTTGAGTTAAGGCACTATAGTACCCGGGAGAGCCCAATTCCGAGGCCGATCGTGGATTGGGGGAGAGGAAGGGAAAAGGATAGAGAAGAAAGGAAAAGGCAGGGGAAAGAAAAGATGGATTTAAACAGGGTGATAGGGATTTGATACTCGTGACAACGGAAGTCGAGGGGTTTGTCCACCAATGGGTGATAGATCGTGCTCACTTTTCTTATATTTGTCAGATGATGACGCCGTAACCGGATGAGCTTGGGAAAAAATCATCATCAATATATGAGCTAAATAATACTGTCCTCTTTTGAATCTTCGAACAAAGAGTACCAAAAACAAATAAAGCTTACAGCTAAATGTTTACTTTAAATATTATTCGCCTATCCAATACCATGTTATTGGCATTCCTGAAACATTCCCTAAGCTCAGTTGGTGACAACCACAGAAAAATTTATTTTCTCTGTAGAAACCGTTATACATATATCAGTATTTTGCTTTTTGGACAAGTCCGCACCCTAATATTTATCCTACTTCCATAAATTATTTTTATTTTTCAAGTATGAAATCCAAACCAAAATTTGAGTAACGTAACACAAAATTTCATATTCGAAGCGCAACATAAACATTCGATCCCCCGCCGAAAGAAATAATTATTTACCATAAGTATAATATTATACCTTGTTCATGTTGTTTATGTGTGTGATTCTTTTCTTTTTTAAGCATTTCTGTTTTACTAAATCATCCAGCATTATTACACGGATGTGGTGCGTCAACTTGTATTAAAGGTTTAATTGCAACTATATCATTCAGTTGGTGATATAACGCAAATTTGTCTTGGTAGGTTACTTAAGTCTACAGTTTTTTTTAGTCTTCTCTTGCACTTAGTGATTACTATAATAAACTTACTTTACACTTTCTTGATTAAAAAGTGTACTATTTTACAGTATACGCGGGACGGTTCCGTTTGGGATATTTGCAGTGGCTGGCAGACACTTGAACTGAAGTATAAAGACTGAAACAACTTAAGAAGTACCTCAGAATTTCTTTAAAATTTGAAAATAGTATGTGTTGATTTGGTTGACTTAGTCAACGATAGTCGACTATGTCAATCAATTCAGTAGTTAAGGCAAATCGATTGCTTTATTTTATAACACTTGTGACACTATATATATCTCAACTTTAAATTTTAAAATTTGAGATATAACTCCATTAATGCAACTAAATAGTTGAAAATAAAACGCAGTTAAGAATACTTTTTTAATTACTTCGTTTGGAAAGGATGTTTGGAAAATTCACTTAGCCAGCCAAATGTAGCCTTAAAATATTCGTTATAAAACAAAGAGTTCTATGCTTTTAAATCTTTACCAGATATGACGACGTGGTGGAATATATGTGTGATTCATATATGCGAACAGTTAGCAGTAAGCAAAGAATTAGAAAATAACAACACTCAGGATGACTTACAGTATCTGCTTTAATGAAGCCGAAGATTGGGAGTATGTGGCTTGCCTTCAAAAAGTTCAATGTCGAGATGGTCTACCGGAGGATTTCAATAATGCTATTTATACTCTTAATAGTAAAGATATAAATCTTATTTCTGACATTACCTTTTATATATATACGAATAAAACGACGATTAAATTATATTGACATCCGCAAACATACAAATTTATTTACATGTTTTAATTATTAGTGGAATAAATTACTTCCATTAACAATTTAGAGATCAATGACATTCCAACTTTTCAAAACTTATGTGAGAACAAGCATGTTTGTAATTATCTTGTCTAAATGTTTTATGATTTTTTGGCAGGGATTATATGCATTAGCCTTTTACGGTAAACATACATTTCACTATGTTACGAATAAAGACGTAAAGACCTACCCTTCACCATCTTGTATTTTTCTACTAATTAAATTAATTATTTCAAATATTTAATATTTGATTTTATTATATATATTTATTTAATATAATATAATATATAAAATAATAAATATATAATATTATAAATATATATATTTAATTTTAATAAAAATATATATTATTGTTAATTTAGCAAAAAATCTATTAGAGGTACAAAAAACTTTTAATTCTAAAGTATTTAACTTCCACGTACTGATTTCAAAATATGGTAAATTTCGTAATTGCTTAATATAAAAAAAAATAGGCATCAGGTCTCTGAATATAAATTAAGTATTTTTCTACAATTATTTAAAAAATAGAATGGTAACAACGTGATAATCGAATGAAAATATGTCTTATATTTTGCGACATACATTTGTACACGTAGGGCAATTAAATAGTCTCTAAATTAAAAACTAATTCTTTGCTTACTGCTAACTGTTCGCATATATGAATCACACATATATTCCACCACGTCGTCATATCTGGTAAAGATTTAAAAGCATAGAACTCTTTGTTTTATAACGAATATTTTAAGGCTACATTTGGCTGGCTAAGTGAATTTTCCAAACATCCTTTCCAAACGAAGTAATTAAAAAAGTATTCTTAACTGCGTTTTATTTTCAACTATTTAGTTGCATTAATGGAGTTATATCTCAAATTTTAAAATTTAAAGTTGAGATATATATAGTGTCACAAGTGTTATAAAATAAAGCAATCGATTTGCCTTAACTACTGAATTGATTGACATAGTCGACTATCGTTGACTAAGTCAACCAAATCAACACATACTATTTTCAAATTTTAAAGAAATTCTGAGGTACTTCTTAAGTTGTTTCAGTCTTTATACTTCAGTTCAAGTGTCTGCCAGCCACTGCAAATATCCCAAACGGAACCGTCCCGCGTATACTGTAAAATAGTACACTTTTTAATCAAGAAAGTGTAAAGTAAGTTTATTATAGTAATCACTAAGTGCAAGAGAAGACTAAAAAAAACTGTAGACTTAAGTAACCTACCAAGACAAATTTGCGTTATATCACCAACTGAATGATATAGTTGCAATTAAACCTTTAATACAAGTTGACGCACCACATCCGTGTAATAATGCTGGATGATTTAGTAAAACAGAAATGCTTAAAAAAGAAAAGAATCACACACATAAACAACATGAACAAGGTATAATATTATACTTATGGTAAATAATTATTTCTTTCGGCGGGGGATCGAATGTTTATGTTGCGCTTCGAATATGAAATTTTGTGTTACGTTACTCAAATTTTGGTTTGGATTTCATACTTGAAAAATAAAAATAATTTATGGAAGTAGGATAAATATTAGGGTGCGGACTTGTCCAAAAAGCAAAATACTGATATATGTATAACGGTTTCTACAGAGAAAATAAATTTTTCTGTGGTTGTCACCAACTGAGCTTAGGGAATGTTTCAGGAATGCCAATAACATGGTATTGGATAGGCGAATAATATTTAAAGTAAACATTTAGCTGTAAGCTTTATTTGTTTTTGGTACTCTTTGTTCGAAGATTCAAAAGAGGACAGTATTATTTAGCTCATATATTGATGATGATTTTTTCCCAAGCTCATCCGGTTACGGCGTCATCATCTGACAAATATAAGAAAAGTGAGCACGATCTATCACCCATTGGTGGACAAACCCCTCGACTTCCGTTGTCACGAGTATCAAATCCCTATCACCCTGTTTAAATCCATCTTTTCTTTCCCCTGCCTTTTCCTTTCTTCTCTATCCTTTTCCCTTCCTCTCCCCCAATCCACGATCGGCCTCGGAATTGGGCTCTCCCGGGTACTATAGTGCCTTAACTCAACATGTGGAGCTCTGCTTGGGCTGATCTCCTTCCTCCTTTGCGGCTCGTGAGATTCCTTATTTCCAGACTTTGTCTTCGGTCGCTTTTTCCCCTTAATTAACGCCCGCAGCAAATTTTCCTTGAGACACAAGTTGCTTCTTAACAAAGCAAGTGTTCTGCCGAGTTTTTCCTACGCGTGTCGCCTTCGCACGAGCGTCAAGCAATATTATAAAAACCTCTCGAAGAAACACTTCGAGAGATCCGAATCCGACCTAAAACCACTGGTGATACAATCGGTTAATTGTTCGCCCTATAGAAACGCGGCCCCAAAAAGACGACGCCTGCGTAACTCGCCTCCTAGACCTTAGGGCCTAGGGGATTAATAGGGACCACAGTTTCTTATTCCTCCCTACACGTTGAACGTAGTGTCATGACATAATTAAAATCGACATACACATGTACCTCCGACACGGCGTTAGGCCTATGGAACCTGCGATTACCTCAGGTTCCCCAAACGATCATTTTGCCCCAGACCATCATCGAATCAAACGCTGCCTGTCCACGGTTATTTACCGTAAGTCCCATCAAACAATACACTTAAGAAATGGAATGATCCTATTAACTTACATTACCTTAACACTTATATTTTATAATATGATAAAGTAATAAATTATTTATTCATAATGTATATAAATTTAGTTACGAGAACATTTAATTAGTCTAAGTTGTATGAAATATTAGAATAATTATGCAAATCTAATGGATTTGTCGCATGATAAGAACGGTACAATTTAAAACAGAAATCTTGTAGAAAGGAGCATTAGTGTCATTTGCAAGTTATTATTAAAAATCTATAAACCGCTTTCGGGCAATATAATTTTGCAGGAGTAGCCGTGACTAACTGTATATTAGTTTTTATGGTAAATGATTGAACTGGTTTGGTACCGTTCCGCAGTTAATACAGCGTTTATTATTTCACCAGCGGAGTAAACACCGCTGCGACATTCTTGCGAAAAGGTTATTTACACGTTATTAACCATGCTATATATACTACTAATTATACTGAATTCTTAATTTCTCACAATTAAAAAATCCTTTGATAAACAAAATGTAATATGAATTATTATTACAGTACATGTTAAAGTAATTTTTTATACAGTTTAATATTCTCTGAAGAATTACTAACTTGTATCATAAAATAAGATATTTTGCATATATTTTCAAACTAGATCGCTGTGAACGCGGCTGTAGTATAGGAGAATGCTCCCGATTTAAATTCAAAGGATGTGAACCAACAAAGATTCTATCTTCTTATCTGTTAATCTAACATTGTTATTTTTTTTAAATTGTCTATGCGGATTTATACGCGTTCTCCGGTATAGAAAATATGACATATGTGTGTTAGAAAATACTTTACTATGAGTCTGAAATCGGAAAATCTAAAACGAAACGCGATCCAAACTTTTCTATTAAAGCAGCAATAGCTTAGTTGTTAAGAATCAAGCTTAAGATTTAAGGTCGACAGTTTGTATCTTCTGATGGACTATTGATGCAAACCGTATTAGACGATATTATTAAATTAGCTGATACACGAGTATTATTAAATTAGTAATTATTATTACAAATTTTCCGATGAGCTGAATGCGAAAAAGAATGCGAAAAGTTCGACATAATAGACACATGAATTAGATATTAAAACTGAAAGCGAATTTTGTGTTTAAAAATTTTTCAGTTTCGTACGGATTTGAACCCAGCGACCTTGCTTCAGAAGTCGGGTATTCTAATCACTGAATCAGGTGGTATTAATAAGTATGCCACTGTATAATAATGAAAACATTTTATAGATAAACACAAGCGTAAATATTTACATAATGTAAATGTCGCTTTAGCTGTTTTGTAAAATTGAAGTTGTTTGGGAACCTACTGCCCTGTGTATAACTACGCGCGTTGTTATCAAATCTTGCCGCGTAATTGTTTTCTTAGAAAAATTTAGCGCGTTTAGACTTTTAAGAAGTCGCGAAAGTCACCTATTGTATAAGAAATGGTCTTTACAAAAGTTCCTTAGATTACAAATGTGTACGTGCTTCTGAATATAAGTGAAACAGCGTGGTATAGGTAGGGTTGGAATATATATGTATGTGGAATATGTATGCATATTTTCCTATTCAAAATTGCAGAAGAAAAACAAATGATGTTTATGCATATGAATAAGTAGTCGTAAGTTTAAATTGAGTTAACTATTTTATTCAATTTGGGAATCACTACCCCATTTTCAATATCGAAATACAAAATATAAAAGTTCTATTTTTGAAAAAATGGTTAACACTTTTGTAAACTCTTAAAAGTATATTTGTTTTTTAATTTATCATATATTGTTTACGATTGAATAATACAGTAAAAATTGTCATATTATATTAATTACATTAGATTAAAACTAATGTTCAAAAAGAAAATGTGTTAAGAGAGTTGGCAACCCTACTATAACTAAGACATATTTGTACCTACTTATCCGTGGAAGCGAATAGCGAACTAGTCTGATTCGAGGGACAAAACAAAAATGTTGTTTGTATTAGAGTAGGTTTCGGTCAATGTGCTACTGTTTCTTATTTTAAACCTTTAAATAAATAGATAGTTAAAATATAGCTTTGGGTCCCGAGCTACAAGCAATCACCTAATTCCGAGTCCATCGGTACCGTAATCATGTACACGTGTATGAAATACTCATGTATTATTAATGATAAATAATGAAAAAAAAAATGGTTTATAAAGCTAATTAGATAAATACCATAGGCTTTTTTTTTTCATAGAAGTAGTTGCCGTCTCTTCGATATACTGTCAGTAAGGAGATCATTTGGACCATACAACATTGACACTCTCTCTTTTCCACAAATTTCAGAGTCCAGTGGCAATAATAGCCTATTAAAATGAATTCTGTTCCTTGAAGCTTGGAAGTTTTCTTGTAAGGTATGCTACTTGTGTTACTAGCGTGTCCCGTATTATGGCGACCATATAATTGCCGGATTTTGTGTAAGTAGACGCTAGGAGACAAGAGCAAATATTATTTATTTAACTTTATTATTTAAGACGCCTTAAATAGAGCAGTGGACGGTTGAAGTCTATTGATTATAATTAATGATGGCTTATTAAGACCAACAAATTCCTTTTACTTTGGGAGCGATTAAAATAACATACCTTTTAATGCTACAATACTG
>JASFAT010003043.1:0-50000 GCA_031353405.1 Baronia brevicornis
GCCAGAGAACTAAAGTCACCGACATAGTCTTTCGAATTAGCAAACTTAAGTGGCAATGGGCTGGTCACGTCTGTCGGAGATCCGACGATCGTTGGAGCAGACGAGTGCTGGAGTGGAGACTGCGTCTCGGTAAACGTAGTGTGGGACGCCCCCTGGCTAGATGGTGCGACGATCTGCGCAGGGCGGCTGGCAGAAACTGGATGCGTGTAGCCGAAGATCGGGCTAGGTGGCGCTCCATGGGGGAGGCCTATGTCCAGCAGTGGACTGCCGCAGACTGCTGATGTACTACTCATTACTAAGTATTTACTGTAGGTTTGCGTTTTCGACGTATCCAATATTTAACATCGATGTTTACACGATTTTGAGCAATTAACAAAATATTGGACTGATTCGATGCATCGATACGTACATACATCGAGTGTTATAAAGACATCGGTGTATATCGTCCACTCCTACTATGAAACCTATCAACTAGCTATTTCCAGCGGTGTGTCCGAACCGAGACGTCCTCTCCCTCCGACTAGCGAAGATTGGTACTCAAAACAGCATTATTTTCTTCGTCTTTCGCGAGGCGCAGCAGTTCTGAAGCACTCGCTATCCCGGTCCACTCTCTGATATAATGCAGCCAAGACTTCTTTCTCCACGCAACCTGTCTTTGGCCCACGAATTTGCCCAACATGATCAATTGCGACAATTTTATCGTGGTAGAGCCAAGCTGCAGACGAATACTTTCTCAAGAGTAGCATAATATTTGTCTGTAGCATGAATGGGCCGGCTTGCCCGGGGAAGTACCACACTTCCGCAGAAAACCGGCGTATGAGTGGTAGCTTAGCTACCGCGCTTCGTACGGTGAGCGGTCCGGTTTCGGAGGCCCAACAACCTCCTACTGCCCCTCCCCCTCCCATTCCCATTCCCTTAATGACACTTTCTTTAAAGGTTGGCAACGCTTCCGTACTGCCTATGGCGCTCCGGAAGTCTATGGGCGGCGTTGATTGCTTTCCATCAGGTAACACGCCTGCTCGTTTGCCTTCCTATCCCATAAAAAAATTCGTACCGGTCATGTCTCATGATTTGCCCCAGCTAAGCCACTTTTCTACCCTTGAATCCATTGTTAGTCTTTTTTACATAAAAAAAATATATATTAATGGAATAACAAAACAATACCATAGTAACTTGTCCCTTCTGGGCACTGGACATTAGAGGCTCAACCAGTCTGTCGAGTAAGAAGTACACAACCTCGATGAAGCTGATGAAACTGGCGCCGAGGAACAAACCCGCTGCTCCACCAAAGGAAACTGCAATTTTTTTTTTTATATTTTCACGCCTATCCCCCGCAGGGGTTGGCAGAGACCACAGAGCTCCATCCGCTGCCATTCCATCGCAGCGAAACGGCTCGTCATTGGTCGCTTTTCGCCCTCGTGAGAATCAGGACGTGACGGGTGGCGAACCACGTCGCCGTCATTTTTTCGACAAATTAGGTATATTAAATTCGTCTTAGTGAATCCCACGAGCCGCAAGGGAGGATGGAGGTCAGCCCCAGCAGAGCCCTGCATGCTGAGGTAAGGCACCATAGTCCCCGGGGGAGCCCGACCCCGGGACGATCGGCACGCTTTCGACTAGGCTCGCCCCTAGCCACGCATCCATTGGCACGGCAGACCAATTGGATTGGCGGAGAGGAAGGGAAAGGATAGAGAAGAAAGGAAGGGGCAGGAAAGGAAATGCGGATTGGAGGGGTTACCAGACGCGGAATAAACATTTATAAATCCATATAAATATTTATTCCGATGCGGGAATCGAACCCGCGACCATTGACTCCGCGGGCGGAGGCCCCGCCACTGAGCCAATCGGTCGTCTGGACGTCCAACTGCAAATTTATTTATTTATTAGGCACAAAAACAAGTAACAGTCTTAAAGAGTAGCCAATGACGAGGTTCTTCAATAAGTCAAGCAAAAACTTTTGCAGACCGTCAAAGGTAGAAAAGTTGGTACCTGGGTCATATCATGAGACATAACATGTACAAATTGCTGCAACTGATCATGATGGGTAACATCGCGGGCAAAAGACAAGTTGGTCGAAAAAGAAAGTCTTGGCTACGTAATATCAGGGAGTGGACCGGGATAGCGAGTGCTCCAGAACTGCTGTACCTCACGAAGGAGGAGGAAAGTTGTGCTAAATTGGCTGCCAACCTTCGCAAGTCGGAGAGGCTACTCTTAGAAGAAAAAGTCTTGAATAATATATGATGTAAACTCAATAACGCCCGTACTAATAGTTCTTAAGATTTGCGCACAGCTTGGCTATCAATCCCGCGGGATTGCAATCCCGAAGCTCATTCAATCCCGCGGTATTGATATGCGGGATCCTGCATCTTTGAAATTATCTTATAAAATAAAATTGAAACTACAGATTTTTGTGTAAAAGTCAACTTGTATTAAACAGTTCTTACATGAAGCAACAGAAATTATTTCTTTTCTATTGATTAAGTATAAGTAATCAGTAATCTATTTCCTTAGATTCATCTTTAAAGAATTTGTATTAGAATTATTTAATGCGTACCTTGACCAGATTGCTGAACTTTTTAAGAAATGCCAGGTCAAGAGTGCCCTCAACCGGCGGGCTTGCATGAGGAGAATAATGAGTGTGGAGGAAGCAAGGGAAGTATGCCGAGATCGTAGCAGATGGAGATCTGTGGTCTCTGCCTACCCTTACGGGAGACGGGCGTGACGATATGTATGTATCATTTAATGCAGGCGATTGCAGAAGCGATGTTGGTGCGGCATGCCTTGTTCAACTATCACACGTTTTTTTCCATGTTATATTTAATATCTATTTAGATTTTAATATTAATATTATGTTTTTTAAAAGATGTGTATCACAAATAAACATATGTCTATTTCTATTTCTAACGTGTGACGTAATTTATGGACGACCCCTTTTTTGTTGGACACTCACCGACCAAATCTTCGAACTGGAAGACGATCTCCCTCGTGTACCGCGTGCGCGGTGCTTGTACTGTGAAGCGAACCGCGCCCCGGCTTTGAAACGGTCCACGGTCCCTGAGGAATTTCACAAATATGCCCGGTGGTAGAACTAAACATAAAAAGAAAATACAAGTGTGTGTGTGTGCGTGCGTCCGTACTGTGCTCTGTCTGTGGATCTTTCGGTCTGTCTGTTTGTATGTCGGTGTGTCTGTGTGTGTGTGTGTGTGTGTGTGTGCAGAGAATTTAATCGCAGATGCTATTATACCAGAACTGATCCACAGTGGAGACCTCCCGGAACACAGCGTCCACGCACTGCTGGCTGCACACGCACTCTACTCCGAGAAGGTTGGCCAACCGTTGTGAGTAGCCGGAGAGACACGCCATGCCGGCGGGACCGCACTGTGTTCCTTCTGGAAGATTTAACAGAAGCTATGGCGTTGTCTGATCGTAACCAAATGCCGTTGCCGCAATTTGTTATACAGCAATATATATAATAAGACCGCCATTTGTATATAAATATAACAATTAATATTTGTATAATTTTGTTTTTGGTGTACAATAAAGAATATATGTTGTATAATCTATGTTTGATTTATAGCAAGGATCGATTGACTTGATTCCGATCGGCTTGATTCTCTAGCGCTGCGGAGGGATATCTAATCTCTCAGCATTTTTTACAGTTTTACCATGGGAGTGCTCCGTGGAATTGTTTGAAATAATTCTTGCCGCCGAATTCCACAACCGCCCAACTCGCCGTAAAGAAAAGCTTCATCCTCACTATCTGGATGAGTGGCGATCCAGTACGCTGCGCTTATTTCAAAACTTTTTTCCACGTGTCACCAGCCACCTCCGGCGGTCTTTTTGGACCGATACGACATAGGCACCTTCAAAAAACAGGCCTACACATACCTAAAAGGCCGGCAACCGACTCCGCGACTCCTGCGGTGTCACGGTTGTCTGTGGCCGGCGTTGATTGCTTTCCATTAGGCGACACACTTGCTCATTTGTCCTCCTATACCATAAAAAAGATAAAAAACCAGTGAAGTCACCTTCGTAGAAGTAGTAGAAAGGCTTGCACCCACACAGCTGGACAGCTAGACGACTCCTGCAGGATAATCTGCAGGTGTTTGTGCTGTGTACCTGAAAAATATATAAGATATCAGACACAGACATATGGACATATGGACAGTCAAAAGTATTACTTAGCTAAGATCCGCGACAAGCAAAACAATAACAGAAAATTAATAATGTGTGTTTTTCTGTTGGGTTAAGTGAATTTATTTGGAACTTAAACCAAAAACTTACCGAAAATCGGCCATCAATTCTCCACCCATCAACCACTATACACAACACCAAACACACATTATCACTTTTCCATCTTGTAAACGATACGTGTTTCGCCCCAACACGAGGCATCTTCAGGTATGATGATGGTACTTCTTTTCTTTTCTTTGTTGGCAATTAGTTACAACTATTATGTCAGTGTCAAGTAATATAAAATAATATCCAATCTCTTGAAATGTAACAAGTCAGCTTGTCACGTTACGTCTTGATAAAATGGTGGCAATTTTATCAAAAACCTTCTATGGACTTATTCAGTCAATTTAAAAAGTTAGGATACACGCATTTATTTTATATCACTTCACTTATACACCTTAATTGAACTATATTGTATAATACGCCACCACAATTAAACAATATAACTGATAATAATATAAGATTATGTAAATGAAATAAAAACACAACGTCATTGATGTAAGTTGGCGGGAAAAGTCCACATTATTACAATTATTATTGAAATCGTGACTATATTTAAAAAATATATATTATATGTATATCACAACATTTTTGCATGCCATTTAATAGTGGCATTGTTGCAAAAAAAGAATCTAATATTATTATCAATTATTTAATATTTGTTGTATATTTTATCTGTGTGTGAGTGTAGGTTTTTTTATGGGATAGGAAAGCAAACGAGCAGGCGTGTCACCTGATCAGCCCATAGACATCCGCAGCGCCATAGGCACCGCGAAAGCGTTGCCTAGCTTTAAGGAAAGTGCCATTATAAGAATGGGAGTGGGAGTGGGATAAGAGAGGGGGAAGGGGGTGCCGGGCCTCCGGAACTCAGCCGCTCACCATACGAAGCGCGGTAGGTAAGCTACCACTCAGACGCCGGTTTTCTGCGGGAGTGCGGTACTTCCCCGGGCAAGTCGGCCCATTCATGCTACAGACAAATATTATGCCATTCTTGACAAATATGCGTCTGCAGCGTGACTCTACCACTGTCAAAAAATCTATAGCTATGAGGTATATATATATATATATATATATATATATATATATATATATATATATATATATATATATATATATATATATATATAATCCATTACTATGTGGACAGTCAAAACCTTTACTTAGCTAAGATCCGCGACAAGCAAACAATAACAGAAAATTAATAATGTATGTTTTCCTGCTGGATGAAGTGGATTTACCTGGCACCCAAACTAAAACTTACAGAAAAACGGCCGTCACCAACTCTCCACCCACCAACTAGTGGTTGTCCACAACACCAAACACACACTACCACTTTTCCACCTTGCAAACAACACGTGTTTCGCCCCAACACGAGCCATCTTTTGGTAGGTGACTGTCCACATAACTTATAGGAATAATGTGTGCAAGTTATAGCTGACTATTGTAGTTACTTTTCTCCCTTTGCTGGTAGATTCGTCTGTGTACAAGCAGCGTCGCCGATGGGGGTGGAGTTCTCGTACGCCTGAACCGCTTCGTGTCTCCATAACGCTGAGTTCCGTCAGCCGGGTCAGCGTGAGGAAGGTGCGAGAGACGAATGATGTTATGTCCACCACATCATAAGGAGAGTGGACGTAGATCTGATGAAGAGAGAATCAAAGAAAGTGTGAAGAAGTATTAAAAACGGACCGTTATACAGATCATTAAAAAAATTACACTTTATATTTATACTAATTTATTATTATTAAATTATACTTAAGATATTACTTATACAATAAAGGTTGTCTTTCGTGGAGTTTTCCTGTGTAGAGTAATTTTTTTTTACATACATACTTATGGTAGAGACCATAGATCTCCATCCGCTACGATCCCGACACACTCTCCCCGCTTCTTTCACACTCATCCATCTTTTCGTCGGCATGCTTGCGACTAAGCTCACTCCTAGACACGCATCCATTGGCACGGCAGACCGTGGATTGGCGGAGAGGAAGGGAAAAGGTCAGAGAAGAAAGGAAAAGACAGAGAAAATAAAAGATTTTTTTTTATATATATTCACACCTATCCCCCATAGGGGTTGGCAGAGACCACAGAGCTCCGTCTACTACCAATTATCGTAGCGAACGGCTCTCCATTGGTCGCTTCTCGACCTCGTGAGATTCAGGACGTGACGGGTGGCGAACCAGGTCGCCGTCATTTTCAACAAATTAGGTATATTAAATCCTTCTTAGTGAATCCCACGAGCCGCAAGGGAGGATGGGGGTCAGCCACAGCAGAGCCCTGCATGCTGAGGTAAGTCACCGGGGGAGCTCGATCCCGGGCCGGTTGGCACGCTTGCGACTAGGCTCGCCCCTAGCCACACATCCTTTGGCACGGTAGACCGTAGATTAGCAGAGAAGAAGAGAAAAGGAAAGGGTAGGAGAAAGGAATGATGGGTGTAGACAGGTCGATGGGGATATGATACTACCGCAACGGAAGACCAGGAGTGATACGGTAGTAGAAGCTCGGTAGGCCGGGGTCTCGTACCCATATATTAATACCATAATTACCGGACAGGCGGCTAGGCAACGGTACTCCCTGACCTTTTTGTATTACTTGTTTATTATTTATGTTTTTAAACTTAACCCTTTGCGTTCGAGGCGCTTTTCTGTCGGATGAACCAGCAACTCGAGAGTAATCGCACGCGCTCCCGCTTACTTCATGAGTTCGTTATTGTTAATTTAAAATAATTTTAGACACAATAAGACACTTTAAACTCGTATATTTTAACACTATTAGCTTAATGTAATACAATTATTAAATAATTATATTCTATAATTTTGCTTCTTATGATATTTTGTGAAACAATCTCCAATGTGCATTCTTGGCTTGTCGGGTGAGAATCACCCGAGATAAGACATTTAGACACCTCGTAAAATGATCTACAAAAGGCCAAGTAGACTTTTCAAGCGATATTCCTTAAGTCAAACAGAAATAAACACATCGATCTGAATGATGCCTCTCAGGCACCGCTCGAGTTATTGCATCACATGTTGTGGTGCCTGAGAGGCACCACTCGAGCGCAAAGGGTTAATTCTACCACCGGATACCATATACAGTAAACCGGACAAGCGGTAATCCGGACCGTGTCTAATCCGGCGCCCCCTCTAATCCGACATGCCTCTCACTATTTATTGTACATAATAAATGGATTGGTACATATTATCTTATGTATTTATATTTTGATTTGTAATTTTTGTCGGATTACAAGGTACTCTTCAACAGTTCTCTCAACTACTAACTCAAACTAGTAACTCAGTCAACAAAATTCCGGACTAAAAACTGGGCCGGAAAAAACTTTAGTTGGATTCCCGCGGGTCGACTATCTACGTACTCACATCAACAGACTTCGATGTCTCGAACATCACATAGCAACTGAGCGACGAATACTTGCAGGCGAGTGGGAATTCTGATGTTATGGTGTTATTATGTTTCCTGTTGAAAGAAAAAAACGAAAAAAAACGGAATATTGTAAGCTTACCATTTAGACATAAGCTTACTATTTAGTACGTGTTATGAATCTTCATCATATTTATATAATAAAGTAATATGGTCCCGTAAACAAAATAGCGCCCCGTGATCGTGAATCACGGGGCGCTATTTTGTTTACGGGGAGGGGAGGGGGGATGGGTAGGGGGTAGGGGAGGGGAGGGGGGATGTGTAGGGGGTAGGGGAGGGGAGGGGGAGCGGAGGGAGAGGGGGAGGGGTAGAGTTTTGCATCTTCGGATCTCAGCCGCTAAATGAATCCAGAAGATCCCAGATTTTCAGAGACGCCTTTCCGCTGGACCTGTACTTTTTATGGCATAAAAAGGCAGACGGCAAGAGGCATGCGACCTGATGGAAAGCAATCGACTTCAAATAGACATCCGCAGTACCGTAGGCGCTGCAAACGCCCTGCCGCCTTTAAGAAATGTTTGGGCTTCTTTTTATTCCTTTGCAGACGCCAGAGCGAATCACGCAGGTGCAGCATATGTAAGACGGGAGTACGTACGCTTTGAAGATCGATAGCTTTGATAGACAGCTGGGATTATAATGGTGGCGATGGAAGTTTTAGAACTAGAAATATAAAAACTTTATTTATGACATATTTTTCTAATAATAATTAACTTTCGCTTAAAACATTAATTATATTATAATATATAAATGTTATAATTTTGTAGTTAATTTTGTAATGTAGAAAATATTGTAGTTTTAATATTAATTTTGTATTGTAGAATTATAGTGTAATATTGATTTTGTAGTGTAGAAAATATTGTAGCTTTAATATTAATTTTGTATTGTAAAATTATAGTGCAATATTGATTTTGTGCTGTAGAAAATATTGTAGTTTTAATCAAACTAGTGTCATATAATGGTTCTTGCTCAGCATATATATATATATATATATATATATATATATATATATATATATATATATATATATATATATATATATATATATATATATATATATATATATATATATATATAAGGGGTTCTATTGGAGCACCTGGCGCTGATTTTCAGCGGGAACCAACGTGGTCAGATCGCGGATCACAGTGACGACATTCATACTGACACACACAAATAAACTATCCAACATACACTATAGTAGTGTCTGCAATAGCCACAGAGTTGATGGAGTAGCAGGCACCAGCCTCCGTCATCACTTGTGTCCACTTCGCATTTGTTTCCGTGGACCATGTGGCTTTCACGTTCTGTTCCGGCATCACCTGCAGGGAACAACATATAATTTGCAGGACAATTATAGTAAAAACCTGTTTGTTAAGGTGATTTAAATACGTACATACATATCGTCACGCCCATTTCTCGTAGTGGCTGACAGAGAGCAAAGATCTCCATCCGCCACGATCCTGCCACACCCTCCCCGCTTCCTCTACACTCATTCATCTTTTCAACCATCCTTCAAAAAACAAGCCTAGATTTTTCTTAAAGGCCGGCAACGTTTCTGCACTGCCTATGGCACTGCGGATGTCTATGGTCGATGTTGATTGCTTTCCATCAGGTGACGCGCCTGCTTCGTTAGTTCCTATCCCATAAAAAAACCTAGACAGAACGAGAGAAAGAGAGAGAGAGAGAGAGTATAGAACAATAGAACGCCTGGCATATGCTGAGCAAGAACCATTTTATGACACTTGTTAGATTAAAATTATTTTCTTTTTGTTTTGTTTATTTGTATATTATTAAATCAGATGGTCGTAGAAGCCGCTGAAGGCCTAAGGTCAGATGGCTAGATGAAGTCGAGGACGACTTAAAGGCAATCGGTGTGAGGGGCTGGAGGGAAAAAGCTAAACGAAGATACGACTGGGAAAATTTATTGAATCAGGCTAAGGCCCACCCGCGGCTGTAATGCCTTGATGATGATGATATTATTAAGGTTTTAATTTCAGTTATTGTAAACAAAAGGTGTCATAAATAAAGTTCTTTCTATTTTCTATTTCCTACGGATGCGTCTCGGTGCACAGACCGCTATCTTAGTGTGAATCTCTGCCTTCCATACTGTCTCTAATAGATACTTATGCCCGATATTCGTTTAAAATATCTAATAAAACGTAAGTGATACACAATTCAGAGCTGTATCTATTCTATTCAGTCATTCATTTGAATTAATGTCTTTCAATAGTGCCAAAATAGCATGGTTGATTTCGCCAACGTCACGTAGAAGGGAAAAGACACGAAGGAGGTTAATCAGTTAATCAATCATACAAGGAAGAAATAAAACGCACAGGACACTAAGACATCGAACGGTGCGGTCGGGATAACAATGGAATAGAATGGAGAGGACACGAAGGAGATTAATCGGTACGATCGAAATATATATATATATATATATATATATATATATATATATATATATATATATATATATATATATATATATATATATATATATACCACGGAGTCAATGGTCGCGGGTTCGATTCCCGCATCGGAATAAGTATTTATATGGATTTATAAATGTTTATTCCGAGTCTGGTAACCCCCCCAATCTACATTTCCTTTCCTGCCCCTTCCTTTCTTCTCTGTCCTTCTTTTCCTTTCCGCCAATCCACGGACTGCCGTGTCAATGGATGCATGGCTAGGGGCGAGCCTAGTCGCAAGCGTGCCGATCGTCCCGGGATCGGGCTCCTCCTGGTACTATGGTGCCTTACCTCAGCATGCAGGACTCTGCTGGGGCTGACCTCCATCCTCCCTTGCGGCTCGTGGGATTCACTAAGACGAATTTAATATATCTAATTTGTCGAAAATGACGGCGACGTGGTTCACCACCCGTCACGTCTTGAATCTCACGAGGGTCTCGCCCTGCGACCAATGGAGAGCCGTTCGCTACGATGATTGGTAGTAGACGAGGGCGAAAAGCGACCAATGACGAGCCGTTTCGCTGCGATGAATGGCAGCGGATGGAGCTCTGTGGTCTCTGCCAACCCCTGCGGGGGATAGGCGTGAATATATATAATAAGATATATATATATATATATATATATATATATATATATATATATATATATATATATATATATATATATATATATATATATATATATATATATATATATATATATATATATATATATATATATATATATATATATAGGAAGAATTGATTTTTATGACACTGGTTTGATTAAAACTACAATATTTTCTACACTACGAAATCAATATTACACTATAATTCTACAATACACTATTAATATTAAAACTACAAAATTGTTAGTAATCTATGTGCATCTACATTATTATGTATCTATTCTATTTCGTCGTTGTATCGTTTTAATATCCAATCCGTCGCTAAATAATTTATTAATTACCGACATGAACTCATACCGATATAGGTACTACAACGACGTTATGAATTTGTCTATACACTCACCTCTACGGCCAGCTGATATAAATCAACGTTCAGTTCTTCATCATCCTTGAACTCCTGATACCCATCCAGATTGAATAGGTCAGAGTTGGCGACAGTTGTGACGAATCGGCGGTAATAAGTATATTTTTCGTTGTCCGGCTCAACACGCCAGTGCTTCTTAATGGCTGTTACAAGTTTATCTGGGTCGACCCTATCCTATAGTGTTAAAGAAAACCGTTTCAAATTCATAGCAACACACTAAGTTACATTGGTGGACGTAATGATTCAAAAAAGAGCCGTCACTTGGATCGATCTTGTGTCTCCCTCACGGCGCAAGATAGACTAGGAATAAATACGTGGGGGTAGCAAACTCACGCAACCCCCGAAATGGGTTTAGTGAGTCAGGCGCCGGAGGAGCCCCGGCAGAAGCAGTTAAGAGATCTCTCTCTCTCTAAGAGATCTCGGGACTCCCTGGCGCCGATGGCGGCCGTCGTGAGGTTTAAGTCTGTAGACGCGCATACGCCGGAGTTCGTCGTCGTCCCCAGGGCGGCAGGGTATCCGTAGCGCAGTGGCGTAGCGAGGGGGGCAAGGAGGTGGCATCATCGGGGCTCCCTGGCGCCGATGGCGGCCGTCGTGGGATTTTAGTCGGTAGACGCGCATACGCTGAAGTCCGACATATAATATTATATGGTTTTCGAATGGGAGGGGGTGGGGGGTAAAAAGTATTGTGCCCCGGGCGCGAGTTAAACTCAGTACGCCACTGCCGTAACGGATTACCCCACTATCCCAAGACTATCCCAAGGCGCACCATCTAGTCCGATTTTCGACTATATCAGTGGTACTCAACCCGCAAAAAAAAATTTGGAAAGACTTCTTAGGTTTTGACACAGTTGTGTCACGTAAATAAATTCAAAACAAGTCATGACAAAGCGACACGTACATGGAATTATGCATGCCAGGGAATATGGAAGGGGAATCCTGCAGTCTCACTCATCAAGTAACACCAGATGGAAATACTACAAAAGCCCAGCGGGCCGCGGGTTGAAGTATAGCTGGTTTACACGCATCAAGTTTCTGTTAGCCGCCCTGCACAGATTGTCTATCCAAAAGTCAAACGGCGCCTTAACTAACTTTAATAAGATACGGTCTAAATAATATACGGTCCAGCATTCGTCAACTCCAAAGGCTGCCATTACATCTTTCATTAAAGGCTTATTTAGTACATAACGCGTAGAAGCATTCGCTAGTGGTAGAGCCACGCTGCAGACGATTACTTTGTCGAGAATGGCATAATATTTGTTTGTGGCGTGAATGGGCCGACTCGCCCGGAGAAGTATCACACTCCCGCATAAAACCGACGTCTGAGTGGTAGCTGAGCTACCGCGCTTCGTCCGGTGAGTGGTTGAGTTCCGGAGGCTCAACACCCTCCCTCTCCTCCTCCCACTCCCATTCCCATAAGAACACTTTCCTTAAAGGTCGGCAACGCTTTCGCACTGCCTATGGCGCTGTGGATGTCTATGGGCGGCGTTGATTGCTTTCCATTAGGTAACATACCTGATGAAAAGTAATGATTGCCCGCTGCCTTCCTATCCCATAAAAAACAAAACAGGGAAATACTAAATACCTCATCACAAGTCGTAACACCAGGGACGCTGAATCGCCAGGATCGGAAGTCTTTCTCCAGCGTCACCACCGTTGGATTCTCGTTGTATCTCTGATATTGTCCAAAAGAGACCTCCGCTGTAGCCCAAATTGCTACTACAGTGATGCACACCCAGAGAAATCTAAGAAGAACAAAACGACCACGAATACAAATCTTTATAAATGTAGAAATGAAAAATGATATATTTCATGAACACAATAATTATGTAGTGTACACTCAAACATCACTAGTTGTTGGGATAGTTGTTATTTTAATTATGGCTCAGTTTTTGGCATATAGGTACTGCAGTAGCGAGAAAGGAACCAGCTCAGTATAATGCCCTGTCGTCACGTCATGAACAATTCTTATAGACGATCTTACTTAGTAAAAAGTGTGTGTGTGTGTGTGTGTGTCTGTGCGTGCGTTTGTGAGTGCGTGCGTGCGTGCGTGAAATACATATCTAGGGCAGTACATCTACTTTGTAAACTCATCAAAGAGTAATCAAAAATCAGTAATATAAAGCTTTGCGGTAATTCATACGAGGTTTTGTGAAATTTAAGAATTTCACGAACCTTGCATCTATTGACTCTATATTTTGTATAATGAACACTTGCCATCATTTATACCTAATTGCCATCAACAAAGAAAAAAAACTATTAAAATTCTGTTTCGAAATTATTCAAAAAGTACAAAGTTGGTCGGCTATCAATTTTTGTGAACAATAACGTGAAAATTATTTAAGTAGAAAAAATTGAGTATTAGTAAGAAAAAGAAGTATTATATATATATATATATTTTTTTTTTGGGTACTTTCAACGTTGTGGAACCAGCTACCTCCAGCGGTGTTTCGGAACCGATACGAAATTGGAACCTTAAAAAACAATCCTGCGCGTCTTTCTGCAATATCTATGGCATGTCTATAAGCGGCGTTAATAGCTTTCCATCAGGTGACATGCCGGCTCTTTTGTCTTCCTATTCCATAAATAAAAATCTTTCAATACATATTTTTGATATTTTTAACACATGCTAATGATTCTTTGTTTTCTTTGAAGATTTGCTACGTTTAACAGTCCAAATTCAAATTTAAATAAATGAATAATTCGTTATTTATTTAGGATCTGTTTCTCTCTTTTTGCCACTTTAAATTTATTATGAAAAAAAGTCCCAGTGAAAGCAGCCAATTGGCAAACTATCATAACATCTAAGTTTCGTTCATAATTTTAATCGTGTGTGTACATTTGTTTTTTTAAAGGTGAGCATTGATAAATTGTTTAGAAAATATTTGTGTTAATTTTGACGCATCACAGTAGAGATTGAAAAAAAGTATACTTATGTAAAATAAAGTAGGCTTTTCTCACATTTTATGTTTATGCTTAAGTATATTTATGTAAAATAAAGTAGGCTTTTCTCATATTTTATTTTTATGCTAAAGTATACTTATGTAAAATAAAGTAGGCTTTTCTCACATTTTATGTTTGTGTTTAAGTATACTTATGTAAAATAAAGTAGGCTTTTCTCATATTTTATGTTTATGGTTAAGTATACTTATGTAAAATAAAGTAGGCTTTTCTCACATTTTATGTTTATGCTTAAGTATACTTATGTAAAATAAAGTAGGCTTTTCTCATATTTTATTTTTATGCAAAAGTATAAAATATATTTATGTATTATAAAATAAAGTAGGCTACGTTATTATAAATTATGGTTGACAATTCTACACTTACACTACCTACATTGAGCATAAAAATAAAATATGAGAAAAGTTTACTTTGCTGTTCTCATATTTTATTTTTATGCTTAAGTTTACTTATGTAAAATAAAATAGTCTTTTCTGATATTTTGTTTTTAAGCTAAAATATATTAAAGTAAAATAAAATAGGTTTTTCTCATATTTTATTTTTATGCAAAAGTATAAAATATATTTATGTATTATATAATAAAGTAGGCTACGTTATTATAAATTATGGTTGACAATTATACACTTACACTACCTACATTGAGCATAAAAATAAAATATGAGAAAAGTTTACTTTGCTGTTCTCATATTTTATTTTTATGCTTAAGTTTACTTATGTAAAATAAAATAGTCTTTTCTGATATTTTGTTTTTAAGCTAAAATATATTAAAGTAAAATAAAATAGGCTTTTCTCATATTTTATTTTTATGCAAAAGTATAAAATATATTTATGTATTATAAAATGAAGTAGGCTACGTTATTATGAATTATGGTTGGCAATTCTACACTTACCTCTCTAGCCAATGCCTCCTCGGCATCGCAACATGGTTGAAGCCGTGAATGCTTGTCATAAGGCAAAACTCTTTGGTGGATGCAAGCAACGCCTTCATTCTGCTTGTTGTTGACATTTCAAATAGTAGTTTTTGTTTCTCTTCTCCCTAGCTCTAGCCCGGGATCTGTAGGGCTGTTTCACTATTTTTTCACAGTCGTTTACACTCTTGCCAGAGTGATCGTGGTCATCACTTGTGATAGTGGCTCACTTTATTCTCCTTTGTTGTTCATCTTTCGCTGTATCACCGGTCTAATTATTAAAATTTGTAAGTTCATTTGAGTAAATTTTACACGAATAACAAAAACTTTTTATGGTATAGGAAGCCAAATGAGCGAACGTGTCGCCTGATAGAAACTAATCAACGCCTCCCATAGACATCTGTAAAAATAGGCAGGCATTGCTGATGGGTTGCAGGCTGTTGAGATATGAGAAGGCTTGATTTAGAAAGTTGCAATGTGACCACGGTATGAAAATACTATAGCTGGTTTCACAGAGTGGTGGTGGGTGAAATAACGTTTTAGAACTGATTTTTTTAATTTATTTATTCTTATATAATATTTTTATTTTGGGTAAAAATAAAAATATTATATAATATAAATTGGACGACCGATTGACTCAGTGGCGGGGCCCTTCGCCCGCGGAGTCAATGGTCGCGAGTTCGTTTCCCGCATCGGAAAAAATATATATAAGGATTTATAAATGTTTATTCCGAGTCTGGTAACCCCCCCAATCCGAATGTCCTTTCCTGCCCTTTCCTTTCTTCTTTATCCTTTCTCTTCATCTCCGCCAATCCACGGTCTGCCATGGCAATGGATGCGTGGCTAGGGGCGAGCCTAGTCGCAAGTGTGCCAATCGTCCCGAGATCGGTCTCCCCCGGATACAAATAATCCTCCCTTGCAGCTCGTGGATTCACTAAGACGTATTTAATATACCTAATTTGTGGAAAATGACAAATTAGGCGACGTGGTTCGCCACCCGTCACGCCCTGATTCTCACGAGGGCGAAAAGCGACTAATGGAGAGCGGTTTCGCTACGATAAATGGTAACGGATGGAGCTCTGTGGTCTCTGCCAACCCCTGCGGGGGATAGGCGTGAATATATAAACAAAATTTTTGGTAAAAAGGCGGACTTAAGGCTGGAAGGCATTTTTTGTAAATCAACCTTTGGATAGATGGAAAAGATAAAAGTAGGCACAAAAGCTATATAATTAAACACATATCTTTATCAAAATTGTATATGTATTTATCCTACCTATCCCATAAAAAATGACATAAATATTAAATAAGAAGAAAGGCTAGTGATCTGAGATACAGAACTGAGTCGCTCTATATTGTAACCTATGTGTACAGGACAATAGTAAACACAAATGTACAAAACGAGATAGATATAGATATTGATTTATATAGTAAATAATAAGATTGTACAAGACGATAGAAATAGGTATTGATTTATATAAGTATTATTGAAAACGAACAAAAATATTGTGTATAATAGTTATAGTAATAGTTATAGAAATAATATTTATTGTGATGTTGAAAATATGGATAGCATGCCCGAAAAATACGAAATCGGCGACCGGCTCTCTTTACGGTCACGGCCGAGGGTTGAACCGAGGTAAATTTTGGAAACAAAATCTGCTCTGTGATTGGTGGAAAAAAGGTGCCAAAAAACGGACCAATCATAGAGCGGATTAAATTTGCCTCCAAACGACTATAAAAGAGGTCGCATTTTCGGGTATGGCATCCAGTGACAACAAGGAAATTGAAGAATAAACAACTAAAAGAAAAATAGCAAATAGAAGAATAGTAAATAGGGAAGAATAGTGAATAAAATAGTTATCAAGAAGAGTGAAGCATTTACTTCGTCATATAGCGAACAACGATCCCTTTCGGCTCTCATCGGTACGGGAATCGAACTGCGATAAAAACGATATACAGTCCACTGCTCTATTAGCGCTGAGCAAACCTCCCGTACACTATGTATGTAACTTTATGGTGACGAAATAAATGATTATTATTATTATTACATTAACTATAATAATAAATTAAATTTTACATACATAATTTAGTGCAGGCCTCTAAAAACTGCGATCCGTAAGCCGCTCACTGTATGTGGCGAGTATTTTTAATTTGCCATATAAAAGGAAAGTAAATCCCCGTTTACTTTTTATATTCTTTTATTATTACATACAATGTGATCTAATAATAAGGCAATTAATTACATGCAATAATGTAATTACTGTAAGCTAACCACTTGTTTATCGCTACATGAATTTGCTTTTAGTAAAATCAATAAATGCATGTTACATACATATTTGATTTGTATGTTTTTATTTATTTTAAGAGCACTTTCTCTACACTCTGAGCTAGATGTTCGGCCCCTCGCTGATCTAATAGATTTCCAAAACAGCTTTATATAATATTTGCTCGGAAATCATGAGACAACTTCCTATCAAACTCATTCTTCTGATCCTCTTTCGTTCTATTTACTACATTCTCAACTATCCTTTTCAATTTCTTGTATTCTTCTCGCGCATCATTGACATCCTTTGAAACTATAACAACCTTTATTTTACCTTTATTTTGTATAACTACCTTTCCGTTTCGTCTCATTCACATACAAAACATCCATTCGTCTAGCATCCATCATCTGATAAATCTCATTTTTGTGTCTCATCATCATCATCTATCGCTCCTCTTATATTCATCATAACAAAACAAGGAATCAGGACGTCCGGACATATATCAATATCAATATCAGCCCACGGCAGTCCACTGCTGGACATAGGCCTTACTCAAGGCGCGCCACCTAGCCCGATCTTCGGCTGCACGCGTTCAGTTTCTGCCAGCCGCCTTGTGCAGATCGTCGCTCCATCTAGCAGGGGAGCGTTCCGCACTACGTTTGCCGAGTCGCGGTCACCAATCTCTAGTAAATCAAATATACTGCTGGTATACGATACTCCAACGATTGTCGGTTCTCCGTCAAACGTGTCCACCGCATTGCCACTTCAGACTGCTAATGTCTAACGTCTCTTTAATGCTATGTCGGTGACTCTTGTTCTCCGGCGAATTTCTTCATAAATTATTAGAATTTGGACATATATAGACGACCGATTGGCTCAGTGGCGCGGCCCTCCACCCACGGAGTCAATGGTCGCGGGTTCGATTCCCGCATCGGAATAAATATTTATATGGATTTTTAAATGTTTATTCCGAGTCTGGTAACCCCCCCAATCCCCTTCTTTTCTTCTATCCTTTCCCTTCCTCTCCGCCAATCCACAGTCTGCCGTGCCAATGGATGCATGGCTAGGGGCGAGCCTAGTCGTAAGCGTGCCGATCGTCCCGGGGTCGGGCTCCCCCGGGGACTATGGTGCCTTACCTCAGCATGCAGGGCTCTGCTGGGGCTGACCTCCATCCTCCCTTGCGGCTCGTAGGATTCACTAAAGACGAATTTAATATACCTAATTTGTCAAAAATGACGGCGACGTGGTTCGCCACCCGTCACGTCCTGATTCTCACGAGGGCGAAAAGCGACCAATGACGAGCCGATTCGCTGCGATGAATGGCAGCGGATGGAGCTCTGTGGTCTCTGCCAACCCCTGCGGGGGATAGGCGTGAATATATATATATATATATACATATATAGGCTGGATAAAAGAGAAGTTGACTAAGGATATGACAAACAAAGGCAACACGTCAAGCAGGATGCTAAAGACTTTGATCATGATTCATTAGTTCAAAGGAAAATTGATATCGATTCTTCGTAATACATGCTTTATAAGAATACATTGTATTGTTGTAGATAACATATACACGATTATGAACTTTCCACCTTAAGCCCAAAATAGAAATTCAATCACTGCATGTAATTTTTAATATACGTAAATTTTATTTCATAGAAAATGACATTCGTCGTGCTTAGTAACCTCAGGATATCACAATACGCACAATCAAGTTTCAACAAATTATCATGAAATATGCAGGCGAATTTCGACGAATTCTAAAATGAGATAGCAGTGAAGTTGGTCGGAAATCGTGTGCAGTTTTTAAATGTGACGTGTAACAGGTGTGGCTCAGTGTACTATATATAACGATTACAGTATACAAATAGCTAGTGATCGATAGATATCACTTCACAGAACCGACGCTATCTATAGATAAGCGTGACTGTTAAATTTTATTTCTCTTGTGTCATATCGTGGTACTGTTTTAAAACGAATTTATACACACATATTAATCCGTAATGTGGTTTCTCAAAAATATATCGAACTTTATTATGGTGAATTTTTTGAGGAATTGCTTCACCACTAAATAATTGATTTTAAGATCTACTTACATAATAAAAAGAAAAAGGAAAAATAAACAGACACAGTCAAAAATACTACTCTCATACTATATGTACATTTTATTAGTAGTAGAGCCACGCTGCAGACGAATACTTTGTTAAGAATGGCATATTATTTATATTATTTGTACCATGAATGGATCGGCTCGCCCGGGGATGTATCACACTCCCGCAGAAAACCGGCGTCTGAGTGGTAGCTTAGCTACCGTGCTTCGGACGGTGAGGGGCCTGAGTTCCGGAGGTACAACACCCATTATACCCAATTTATATTGTGATACAGGATTTGACGACATATTTAGTGTTGTGGAATAAGTGTGTTCTAAAGTGGTAGAGCCACGCTGCAGACGAATACTTTGTTAAGAGTGGCATATTATTGTCTGTAGCATGAATGGCTCGCCCGGGGAAGTACTACACTACCGCAGTACGCTGCGCACTTCGTCCGGTGAGCGGTTCAGGTCCGGAGGCCCAATAGTGACTCTTTCCTTAAAGGCCGGCAACGCTTCTGTACTGCCTATGGCCCTGCAGATGTCTATGGGCGGCGTTGATTGCCTTCCATCAGGTGACACGCCTGCTCGTTTGCCTTCCCATCCCATAAAAAAAATAAAGTCACCCCATTTCTAATAAGTTAGTAATAAATGGCATTAGTGTCTACTTGGCATTAGAAACCAGTCTGCACTGGGTAGGTGGTAGGTTAGCGTGATCCCCATGCTTTGTTGGAATGGGTATTCCAACCAAGCATGGGGATCACGACTACCGATCATCAACATCTCAAATTCGAGAAAGACCAATTCTATTGGATTGAGGGTCGCGGATTTTTTTTATTTTAGCATACTATTGAATATGGTCATATGTGAATAAGGAGTGAATATGGTACCTTTAGGTACACATACATACATACATACGTATCGTCACGCCTGTCTCCCGCAGGGGTAGGCAGAGACCACAGATCTCCATCTGCTACGATCTCGGCATACTTCTCTCCACACTCATTATTCTCCTCATGCAAAGCCCGCCGGTTAAGGGTACTCTCGACCTGACCTTTCTTAAAAAGTTAAGCAATTTTTTCGCAAGGAAAATTTCTTATGCTAGTCGTCTTTCATCCATTCTCTCTATTTCCATATGGATGAGTGGCGATCTACTACGGTGCGTTTCTCTCGTAACTTCTGTCCACGCACCACCAGCTTGTGGAACCAGCTACTGCCGGCGGTCTTTCCGAACCGTTACGACATTGGAACCTTCAAAAAACAAGCCTATACATACCTAAAAGGCCGGCAACGCTTCCGCGACCTCTGCGGTGTCGCAGTTGTCTATGGGCGGCGTTGATTGCTTTCCATCAGGCGACACGCTTGCTCGTTTGCCTTCCTATCCCATACAAAAAATGCCCAAACCATCTAAGCATCCCTTTTTCAACTTTTGTCAAAACACCTTTTACTCCACATTGCTCTCTTATATCTTCATTTCTTATTCTATCATTCAAGGTTACACCACACATACTTCTCAATGCTCTCATTAAGAAGTATGTGTGATACACACATATTTCAACTTCACCTTTAGGTACACCGCAACACGAATAATTGTAAATCGCCTATATCGCGTTATCAGTCCGCGCTGTATCACACCTTTTGCCGAGAATTTCGAAATATTGATAAGATACGCATGCAAACACTAGGCTGCAATATTAAATAAGTTTAACATTTAGGGCTAGTCTATCGAATGCATTAGTACGTTCTTGTGCGTACGCGGTACATTTACGGGCGTGGTTGCATAGGACAGTCGTCCTATTTTATGGTGTTATTTGTGTGTGGACTGAAGTGTGGAACTGACGATGGGTTTCAAAGGGTTTTCTCTTGTTTTACTCCTGATCGGCGGTGCGGTAGCACAAAATTGTAAGTGATTTAGTTACGTAATATTAAGATGAATCCAATTTGAGTTAAGGATGGCAAAATAATTTAGCATCTGTCTCTGACATTGATATTTTGTGCCCTTAATTGATTTTTCCAAACCATCTAAGCATCCCTTTTGTTTTTTTTGTTGATTCGAAGATGTTAATGTTGGTAGCCTATCGGCTTTAACAGCTTTATCGAATTCTATAGGCAAGTAAAATATAATTGGAAATCTGCGCAAATCGCAGACTCCATCGGCTCGACGCCGTGTCTGAGGTACACATATGTGTGTGTGTCGATTTTAAATTCGTCATGATGCTACATTAAACATGTAGGGGAGGATTGCACTGAAGTAACTATAGTCCCTATTAGTCCCATAGGTCCTAAGGTCTAGGGGGTGAGAACTGAACAGTTACGTGAGAGAATCTCGTGTAAGCGGCCGGTACACAAATGTACATGCGGCGACAAATGAAATTACATTTCATTTGTCAAGCGACAAATGAAATGTAATTTCATTTGTCAAGCGTCAGTCTTTCTTTAGTTGATACATGAAATGTAATTTCAACAATTTGATTTATTCCACCACGAAGTATTAATAGCTCTAATAATAATATTATTTCTTTGTCAAGCGACAAATGAAATTACATTTCATTTGTCAAGCGTCAGTCTTTCTTTAGTTGACAAATTAAATTACCTTTCATCAAGTAAAGTCTTGTTAATACGTTTTTATTTTTATTTTTGGTGTACATTTTAGTCTACATTTTTTATCCTTAAAGCTATTATATACATTTTTGTAATGGTTCACATAGTTATTCAATTTCTATGATATGATGTAATATAGAGAAATATCCATCATAGTATAAGAGTCGCCCTAGTTCATCTAACTATGAAACACATTGTATAAATAATCAATTGACTATAATTATTTTCTCATTTTATTTACTCTACTTCTCTTTTATTTACACATTTATATCTTAATATCAATATTATTATAAAAAAAGTATAAAATAATATTATTAATAGGGCTATTAACCCTTCGTGGTGGAATAAATCAAATTGTTGAAATGACATTTCATGTGTCAACTAAAAAAAGACTGACGCTTGATAAATGAAATTACATTTCATTTGTCGCTTGTCAAATGAAATGACTGACGCTTGACAAATGAAAAGATTTTTAATTTGTCAAGCGAAAGTCTGTTAGCAATCAAGCTTTTACTATAATTTCCTTTATAAGGAACGGCGAAAGAAATTCCGCAGGTATCCTCTATACCGTATTTCTTTCCATCTTTTCAAAACTTTATAGTCTCACACACAACCAGGAGAACATTCCTCTTTGTGGACAGTCAAAAGTTTTCCTTAGCTAAGATCCGCGACAAGCAAAACAATAACAGAAAATTAATAATATGTGTTTTTCTGCTGGATGAAGTGGATTTATTTGGAACTTAAACCAAAAACTTACCGAAAATCGGTCATCAATTCTCCACCCACCAACCACTATACACAACACCAAACACATACTACCACTTTTCCACCTTGTAAACGACACGTGTTTCGCCCCAACACGAGGCATCTTCAGGTATAGTAGACTCTACGGAAGACAACCGAAAAGACTTTTCGGCCGATTTTCGGTAAGTTTTTGGTTTAAGTTCCAAATAAATCCTCTTCATCCAGCAGAAAAACTCACATTATTAATTTTCTGTTATTGTTTTGCTTGTCGCGGAAGTAAAACTTTTGACTGTCCACATAGTGATGGATTTCCGCAAAGTAACGCCTGACTCCATTAATAATTCCCCTTTGTAAAAGAGATAAAACATGCTGAAAGATCACATCCGTCCGTGAATTTCATTAGTTTCTAAATTTATATATATGTCACAAACGTTCATGGATCAGTTATAGGTTTGTAGTTGGCTAATATTTGTGATAACATGGGCTTCCTGTTTGATGACTAATAACATATGCGTTGTCTTTAGAAGTATTATTTCGAGTTAAATTTGTACTTCTTAAATAATGATATATTCTGGTGTTCTCATGTTAAATGTAATATAGCTTAAACTATGCTTCTAATCGATAACCATTAGAGTGATCAACTGCAAGATTGAAGACAGCATCATAGAAACAAATGAAGCGATGATTTGCGTGAGACGGCCCACGAGAATTCCTCCCCTTGACACCAAACTGAGGAGGGTATCAGAGCAATCGCTCTTATGGGCAGTATATTTCCAATAGGGTAGATTCTGCCCCTTCCACAGACCACGTCATACATAGGACACCTTAAAAGCCGCTGGGAACAGAGGCGCTAAACACCGGGGAGAGTTATATCTCGAGTATAGGGGGACTTACTCGTGGCTTGTTCTCACACCCCCTGTATAAGCCGTTTCAACGATATCCTTTACTCTCTTTCTCTCTTCGTCGTCTTCTTTAGTCGTAGTACCTCAAAAGTAAAGTTTAAGAACGAACGTCGCTGTCATTGTTAACAAATCAGGTGTATTATACTATATATAGTATACGACGGTGTATTATACTATATATAGTAAACGACGGTGTATTATACTATATATAGTATATGACGAATAGTATACTATATAGTATACTATTCGTCATAGTGAGTCCCACGAGCCGCAAGGGAGGATGAAGGTCAGCCCCAACAGAACCCCGCATGGTGAGGTAAGGCATCATAGCGTCCGGGGGAAGCCTGATCCCGGGACGGTCGGCACGCTTTGCGACTAAGCTCGCCCTTAGCCACGGCAGACCGGATTGGCGGAAAGGAAGGGAAAGGATAGAGAAGAAAGGAACGGAAATGCGGATTGGGGGGGTTATCAGACTCGGAATAAATATTTATAAATCCATATATATATATATATATATATATATATATATATATATATATATATATATATATATATATATATATATATATATATATATATATATATATATATATTCATTCCGATGCGGGAATCGAACCCGCGATATGCCAAACATTGTTGTATTTCTTTAATTTCTTAAAACACTCACTATATTAAAATAATATTTTCTTCCTTTTTTATATAACAAGCTTACAGACATGCGTTACAATCATTGGTCTCTTATCGTGCTATCGTCATATGACCTTCAAAGGCGTCTACCGTCGAATTGATACCAATAAGTGTTTACGAAGGTGAATTTTTAAATCATTAGACAAACGCGATCGTGTTTTACATATGTTGTTATTGTTAATATTTTCCTTATAGAGTCAAAGCTTTTTATTCGCGGGGTATATGTTATATGCCATAAATATGCCGCGAATACAGAAACCGTGAATACGGAATGGTAATTTATATGAGATTATAGCGGGTACGTTCCTAGGTGACAAAATAAAAACAAATATATAAAAAAATAAGTTGTAACAAGATGTATTTTACTTTTTATTAGTCCATTTGATGGCATTTACAAAGGATATTGGGTTGGATACCTATTGAAGTCCTTTTATTATTATGTATGTACTTATTAGATCCGCGAATAAAGAAACTTTTAGCCGCGAATATAGGAATTGGGTCGCATTTTTTTAATCCGCGAATAGTAAAAACGCGAATCTTTTACTGTATATGATAATCATGTATGATGATTCTTTACATATGATATCTGTTATAATCTGTTCACTGTGAACCAACAACGTGTTTCAATACGTTATGGGCATTTTACCGGTTTATCAGATTATTTTATAATATAAAATAGATAAATTGTTTTTGTTGTATGCCACCCGTCACGTCCTGATACCCACGAGGGCGAGAAGCGACTGACAGAGAGCCGTTACGCTACGATGAATGTGAGAGGAAGGATGAATGAAAATATGGATGGGTGTGCTGGGATCGTAGCGGTTCTGTCTCTGCCCACCCCTATGGGAGATAGGCGTGAAGATGTGTATGTAAACAATCAGAAACGGGGACAACTATATATGATCAAGTAACACTAATTACAAGGATTAATTTATAAGTAGACAATTTGGCCTTCCAAACTGCTGAATACAAGAATGAAATGTATTGTTGTGATCGTATCGAACACTATTATGCAGCCATCATGTCATGCATAATGGGAGTTGTTCTAGAAGCAAGATCAATCATCGTCTTTTCGGTGGGTTTGCTGAGTCGTGGTCTCCACTCCAGCACTCGTCCACTCCAGCGATAGTCGCTTCTCCTACAAACGTGTCCAGCCCATTGCCACTTCAGTCTGCTTACTTGAAGAGCTATGTCGGTGACTATGATACTCCGGCGAATTTCGAATTCACCACAAGAGAAACTCCGAGCGTAGCCCTCTGAGTGACTTTAAGCATGTCAAGGAGACAGATAGTGTTGTCCAATTACTGCTAATTGTTTTCATATTCTCTTCGCAAGGCAACCATGGGAATTAATGGCGTGGTCCTATTCGATTGTTTTTCGTTTGTCAAACGTCAGTCGACCGTTAACAACAACAGGCTTTTACGGCCATTTCGTAATTATGTTCCTCTGAACGGAGGAGAAACGGCTAAAGAAACTCCAAAAGTAACATTCCTTTTCGTATTTTCATTTCATCTTTTTACAACATGGCAATCAATGTGTATCAAACTTTATAGTCTCACAGATAACTTGTACCGATAGGGCGACCAGAGCGAGGTACATTTTTAACATCAACATTTTCATATTGAAAACGCTTAAATTCTTAGGTTAATTTTTAAAAGTAACCTTTTTAATAACACCAAAACCAGCCAATTCCACAGAGTCAAAGAAATTGTATTGAAAGTTTATATGATTAATGGAGTCAGGCGTTACTTTGCGGAAAGTCATCACTATATGGACAGTCAAAAGTTTTACTTAGCTAAGATCCGCGACAAGCAATACAATAACAGAAAATTAATAATAATGTGTTTTCCTGCTGGACGAAGTGGATTTATTTGGAACTTAAACCAAAAACTTACCGAAAAACGGCCAGCAACTCTCCACCCACCAACCACTATACACAACACCAAACACACACTACCACTTTTCCACCTTGTAAACGACACGTGTTTCGCCCCAACACGAGGCATCTTCAGGTATAGTAGACTCCACGGAAGACAACCGAAAATTGATTTTCTGTTATTGTTTGCTTGTCGCGGATCGTAGCTAAGTAAAACTTTTGACCGTCCACATATGAAAGTTTGTACACACCATAAATAGATCAACACCAAGATCACGTCTGCATACTTAAAAGTAGTGTTTTGTATTTTTTAATCATATTTATAGTATGTAAGTCACGAACTTGCCACCACCTCGGTGGCAAGTTGTTCCAACACTTAGTAGCGGTGTATTTAAAGCTACCACGAAACACGAGGCTAGGAACAGCTAGTGATGATGACCTAGACGCTCTTGTATCGCAAGCGCTATTTTGTTTATGAGACCATATAAATTTTGTTTATGAGATTATATTAAGTAAACTTCTTTTTCTTTACAGTCAAAGTGTGCATCTCGTCGACCAATACAGTCCTCTGCCAAAGTTTGGACAAGGATGGCAGCCAGGCGGTGTGTGAGCGCGTCGAGTCCAGGTATTTGTAAATAATTTATGATTTTTTTTACGGCATATTTCGTATCCCAGAAACTAGCAAGCGTGTCGCCTGATAGAAAACAATCAACGCCATAAACATCCGCAACACCATAATCATGCGTTACCGGCCTTCAAGATACAGTAGGCTTGTTCCTGATGGTTCCAATGTCGTATCGGGTCGGAAATACCGCTGAAGGTAGCCAGCCGGTTGCATAGAGTGGTGGTGCGCGGAATGAGGTTAGTATTTATGAGGTTAGGTTAATATTTATATAATGCCTTTCTTCTTATAAAACTGAGTTTTTATTTATGGAAAAGCAATACAAGTCACAGCGCCATAGGCAGTGCGGAGGTGTTGCTGACCTTTAAGGTAAGTGTCATTATGAGACTGGGAATGGGAGAGGGAGGGGGAGGGGTAGAGGGAGGATGTTTGACCTCGGGAACTCAGGTCGCTCACCGTACGAAGCGCGGTAGCTAAGCTACCACTCAGACGTCGGTTTTATGCTGGAGTGCGGTACTACCCCGGGCGAGCCGGCCCATTCATGCTACGGACAAATAATGTGCCCTTCTTGACAAAGTATTCGTCTGCAGCGCGGCTCTACAACTAGCAATATATTATATAATGCATTTCTCCTTATAAAACTTAGGTTTTAAATTGCGTAAATTACAATATTAGTTTTAAAGTTGATTTTATTCTTATAATTATTGGTAGACCTATTTTAAAAATGTGGATGGTATCGCTCCCGTCAAATAAAATTTCCAATTTTTTTACATATTATATATACATACATATAATCACACCTGTCTTCCTGTAGGGTTAGGTACAGATTCACCACCGAATCCAGATACTACATATCCACAGATCTACTACGATCCCGACACACCTTCCCTGCTTCTCCCACACTCATCCACCTTTTCATCCATCCGAAATGGAAAGCACTTCCACTGTGAAGGATTATCTGTCAATGATTTCCTGTCATTAATTATCAAATGAACAATTATTCGTTTGTTGTTTTTTTTATGGCATAGGAAGGCAAACGAGCAGGCGTGTCGCCCGATGGAAAGCAGCCAACGCCGCCCATAGACATCCGCAACGCCATAGGCAGTGCGGAAGCATTGCCAACCTTAAAGGAAAGTGAAATTATGGGAGTGGGAGTGGGAGGGGGCGTGGGAGTAGGAATCGGAGGGATTTGTTGAGGGAATTGTTGAAATTGGTTGGGAAGTGGGGAGTTTCTGACCGCCGCTTTTTCGGTAACATTTAGTTCAAGTATCCCGTTAATCCACTTCATCCAGTAGAAAACACACATCATTATTTCTTCCGTTTTTGTTTGTATCTTAGCTAAGTAAAAGTTCTGGCTGTCCACCATGTATGTTGATAATGTTTCATTCGATTCGTCCTCTCCATTTCTATTTCTGTATACATTCAGAGTGGACTGCGCCATCAAGATGGCTCGCAACGCTGCCGACCTGGGCGTCTTCTCCGAAGAAGAAATGATGCTACTCTCCCAGCAGCAACCCAACGACAACCGTATTATCGCCACAATTAGAGATGTCAACAGACAAGGTTTGATAACTTGAATGATGTATTGTATTCATTATATCTGTGGCACCATATTAAAAAAAAAAACATTATTCTTCTATATTGATTCGAAGATATTAACGCTGGTAGCCTATTTGGCTTCAACAGCTTTGAGTAGAAGTGACCTAAGACAGAGGCCGCTTTCGGTCGAAAGTTTGAATGCTTTTAGTACAATTCAGGTGATTACCGAGGTTGTCGCCTAGATATTTGACAGACTTCTTTCACAGGACAGGTCTGCCAAAGAGAGTGAGGGCTGACAGGCGGTAGCCACGTTCGTGGTAGTGTCTGCCGGTCATATTCTTTTATCTTGTACCTGTACTCACCTAATAAAAAAAATTACATCATTTTTAATTAGTAATGTTTAGATTTTTTGTATTTTTCACTCTCTAGCAGGTATTGACAGAATGACCAGCGCTGTCTGGAGTTTAGTCTATTCTTTTGCAGATTAACGTTTTTTTTTTTCATAGCTCATATATGTCCCACTGCTGAGCTCGGTCCTCCCATTTCTGGAGGGAGGTACGTTAGCCCACCACGCTCGTCAAATGCGGGTTGGCGGGGTTACCAGACTCGGAAAAAATATCTGTAAACCATACACCGAGTGTGATCCCCGCATCGGAATAAATATATGTATTTATTCCGATGCGGGGATCACACTCGGGACCATTGACTCCGTGGGGGGGAGGCCCCGCCACTTAGTCAACGAGTCGTCGCGTCACATACATTATTAATTTTAAATAAAAAGCAAGCCATTACAACTTTTAAAAATAAATTGACAAGGCGTCTATCAATGCGTGACAAGAACAATAATAGAAAATAGCTGCGCGCGGAAAAGAGACAGGGCGATGTATAGAAAAGAGTACACATTGCTGGAACATTTTAGAATTTTGGGAGTGCTAGAACTTTCGATCGTTTTACCTATACAGGGTGTCCCAGAACTCAACGTCAAGCCGAAACGGGGTGACAGGATTGATTGTAACCATCATGAGCAAAATCAGAAAAAAAAGATCTTAAAATTAAGAACCTACTAAGAGCTTGTGCGAATAAAAAAATTTTAACTGAGTAAAATGGGTTAGCAAAAATCGGGTTACTTGAGGTTTTTATTTTTTTACTCGTTTTTTTTAGTATGAAACTAACAAGTATTGTACCATTTTACAATCCTGATTAAATGCGCCAACTTTTAATGGCACTTGCCAAGGCACTCTAGTACTTTTTTTTAAAGGAGCGCCTTTTAAAGTCAACAAATTTTGAAAATTTTAAATTCATAGTTTAACAAATAGTCTTATTATAATTTTAGGAAACTTAGGGCAATTGTGTCATTATTTATTACTCTAATTTAAGAAATGTTATTTAGGGTTACGGTTATAAAGTTTAAATGAACAAAAATAAAAAAAAATAACCGAAAAATGGTTACAGTTTGACCAAATTTCTAGGTTTTTCTTAAATGCCCATAATTTTCAAACTGCATGAGATAGATTTTTTTTCTGATTTTTCTCATGATGGTTACAATAAATTCTGTCACCCCGTTTCGGCTTGACGTTGAGTTCTGGGACAACCTGTATAAAGATGCGACGTTACGTGGAAGGGGAGATTGATTCTAAAGACAATAGGAAGAAAATAGTAGAAGAAAAGAAATGGTAGTAATGTGAAGAGAAGTGAAACTTAAACCCAGCTCGTAACAATATGATAAGGTAATATAATATGTATTATACATATATGTATGTACACGTAATAAACAAATATTAAATCGAAAAGGAACTTAATCAGTTTAGGAATTATTTTATAGTGTATTTATCATAGTGTCCTCAATAAATAAATAAATGAATGTCTGTTCCTCCAAAAATGAGGAGCTCCTTTCCTAGCACTTGTTAACTAAATCTAAAAATTGTATAATTTCCAGAGCCGTTTGCCTTCGAAGCTGTAGCAGTGGTATATAACTCACACGTCGGAGGTCTGGAGGGTCTGAGTGGTGCCAACTACTGTCACCCTGGCTTCGATGAGACCGAAATCCGCTGGTCACCTCGAGTGTTGAAAGCTTTCGAACGTGCGGTAATGCAGAATTATCTTAAATACTAGTTTATAGAACTATTTTAATTTTCACCATGTTAAATTGGGGTTGACAAATTAATATATGTCTGAAAACTTTTTTCTGGCATAAAGAGGGCAAACGAGCGAGCGTGTCGCCTGATGGAAAGCAATCAACGCGATCCATAGACATTTACAACACTGTAAGGTTAACAAATGCGTTGCCGGCCTTTGAGATGAGACTAGGCTTGGTTTTTGAAGGTTCCAATGTCGTATTGTTTCACAAATACCGCTGAAGGTAGCTGGTTTAATAGAGTGGTGGTGCGTGGGATGAAATTTGGTGAAAAACGCATGTTACTCCATCACCAGTCATCCATATGGTGGGGATGAAACTTTTCTTTACGTCTTTTAGGGACAGCGATTAGCAGGAACTGCATGCGTGAAACTAAAGATTGGGTTAGGTGGGTCGTCTTTTGGGAGGTCTATACCAGCAGTGGACTGGAAGGCAAACGAGCTGGCGTGTCACGCGTTCCATCAGTGGAAAGCAATCAACGGCTATGGTACACAAATATTATAGAGGGAACGGCAATGTTTTTCTGTTGTAGCTAAGGCCTAGCACAGCGAAAACAGCTAATTAAGAAAGAAAGACTATGACGAACTTTAAAGTACCTAATTTGTTAAAAAATGACGGCGATTTCGCTTGAATGAATATGAGAGGAAGGATGGATGAAAAGATGGATGAGTGGAGAGGAAGCAGGGAGGGTGTGCCGGGATCGTAGAGGATGGAGTTCTGTGGGAGATAGGCGCGAAGATATGCATGTATAAACCCATAAAACAATACAGAAAGAGTAGACAAAGAATATACATATAAAATAAAAATTATGAGACAAGACACAGAAATTAAAGACTAAATTTATAACAATAATAAAAAATAAAAACAAAAATATAATCATAATAATCCTTAATATTATAAATGCGAAGGTTTGTGCGTATGGATGTACGTTTCACGAAAAAACTACTCGCCGAATTTGGATGAAACTTTACAGTAATATAGGTCATACATCGGAATAACATATGGACTACAATTTGTAATGATTTTATGTAATTTTGGTTGTAATATAATTTTACTATTAAGTAAAAAAAAATATATTTATCTGTCACGAAACTTAATATGGCAGACCAAATTCCACGCGAGCGAAGCGGCGGGCAAAAGCTAGTATAATATAATCAATCATAATCATATGATATAATAGTATATTATGTTACCTCTACTGCAGTATGAGTTATGAACCATTGTGTGGACCATTGTCCACACTTAGCAAAAAGCCGTGGCAAGCCACAGCAATGATTTTCAGTGTGACTTATTTTTTTCCCAAGCCGGTGGTGCACGGATGATGTTATATTTTATAGTTTATATGTATTATAAATCTCTTTCTCTCTCTTACGGTGCCGAAACGTGGACACTGACGGTCCGTCTCCTTGACAAGCTCAAAGTCGCTCAGTGTGCTATGAAGAGAGCTATGCTCGGAGTTTCTCTGGTGGATAGAATTCGAAATGAAGAAATTCGCCGGAGAACCAGAGCCACTTAAGTCTGCTAACCGATATAGCACATCAAGTTAGCAGACTTAAGTGGCGAAGGGCTGGACACGTTTGTCGGAGAAGCGACAATCGTTGGAGTAGACGAGTGCCGGAGTGGAGACCGCGACTCGGCAAACGTAGTGTGGGACGCTAGATGGAGCGATCTGCGCAAGGCGGCTTGAAGATACTGGATGAGTGTAGCCGAAGATCGAGCTAGGTGGCGCTTCTTGAGTGAGGCCTATGTCCAGCACTGCCGCGGACTGATATTGATATTGATGTATTATAAATATACTATGTATCTATGTAATATTAACTTTTTTTATTTATATATCAAAATTATTACTTTGTATAAAAGATTATAACAACTTTAAGTATTGATTAATTTACATTTATTAACTAAGATGCAACAAATTTCAGGCCGCCCGAACTGACAGATGTCCGGACACAGAAACAGCTGGTAAGACAGCTGAGGAGCTGGAGGTGGATACCCTAAGCAAGTTCTTCGCGAACGCCTGCAGGCCTGGCCCCTGGAGCGCGAATACCACGGTCGACGCCAACTTGAGTGAGTTGAAAGTTTTTTATGACATTCATTCATTATATACTATAATAATTAGTGATTGGAGGAGGTATATTGATTTTACGAACTAGTGATGCTGTCATAACGTAGGCATGCCTTTTTTTTCAAAAATCAAAAAAAAAACTAACTTTGTTGGCGCAGCGACCCAAAATGGATCTTGGCCTCCGAACTGATCTTACGCCATTTTGCCCTGTTCTGCGCCACCTCCTGCTAGTTACAGACTTGAAGGTTGCGCAAGTCATCTTCAATCATGTCTCTCCAGCGGTACCTGGAGCGCCCCACAGGACGTCGTCCAGTTGGGCGACCCATATACGCTCTCTTGACTGCGCGATCCTCCCCCATCATCTCCACGTGGCCCAGCCAACGAAGTCGGTGAGCCTTAGTCATTCCTATTACATTAGGTTGGGCCACCAGATGCTCGATTTCGGCATTTTTTCGATATCGCCAACTGCCATCATCACTTTTGGTTGGGCCCAGGATCTCTCGGAAACTTTTCGTTCTGCAACTAGAAGTTTAGCCATACGTTAGAATAGGATTAGAATATATTTCAAAAATCAGTACCGGAAATTCCGTGAATTAGATAAATATTATTAAAATAGTTTTACATGCCAATAAATCCTTACTAAAGAGAAAAATATGTTGTCTGTGGCAATCGGTTGTTCTGTCATGGGAGTGTGTGAACATGTGAATTAATAAAGCTATGAAAAACATATATAATTTGTGACCATTACAATATTGGATGGCGCAGTCGGTATGATACGAACCTATGCTCCCAAAGGGAATCTGATTTCGATTTCTATTCTATTCTTTTGATTTTATTCATTTGATATTTAAAGGTAGTAATAGTAAAACATAATACAATATCAATATATTAGATTTATATATAGCAATATTTATATATATTATAAATTTATACATATTATTATATAATAAAACATAATACAATTTATCTTTATTTAGTATATGATTATTTTATATCTAAAATGATTTTTATTAACTCGAATCGATTGGAATATTTTGGTTTAAAAAATTTAGAAATTTATACATTTCCGGGATTTGTTTGGAGTTCCGGAAGCATGTCCACATTAATATACATATACGTTCTAAATCATTGACCCTAAATCAATATACTTACTGCGATCACTGGTAATAATATTCTATGTTCTCATAAAAAGCTTCTTCGATTTGACTCGAGAGAACTCTTCTGAAACATCTCAGAAGCATCAATTGCGTATGATTGAAGTCACTTATTATTTTGCTTCAATTATTCCTTTCTTCTATCGTTATTCACGTCTATACCCTAACATCATACATACATACATACTTACATACATATCGTCACGCCTGTCTTCCGTAGGGGTAGGCAGGGTAGGGGTAGGTAGGGGAGGGGTAGGGTGTTGAGCCTCTGGAACTCATGCCGCTCACCGTACGAATCGCGGCAGCTAAGCTACCACTCAGACGCCGGTTTTCTGCGGGAGTATGGTACTTCCCCGGGCGAGCCGGCCTATTCATGCTACAGACAAATAATATGCCATTCTTGACAAAGTATTCGTCTGCAGCGTGGCTCTGCCACTATAGGTTCTCGTCCTTTTTGGTCAGTCTGCTATCGCTTTCATAAAAAAGTAAAGTAAATGCTCTTCACGCAGCACTTTCTCCTTCCAGAGAGTCAATATCCGAACCTGTGCTCCTTGTGCGGCGAAAACAGCGGCTGCTCGAGTTACACAATTGACATGGGACCCAACGTGGCTGGTGCCTCCAACAGCAACCGTCACATACAGGCCTTGGAGTGTCTGCGTGTCAATCAGAACAACACCGTGGCGTATGTTGCGTGGCAGCATGTCCGGGAGTTCTTCACTGTGAGTAGACGCGGGTAGACCGGTATTATTTTGGTCTATAATTTTACGCAATTTTTTTTCTTACAGTGGGATCGGAAGGCAAACGAGCGGGCGTGTCGCCTAATTGAAGGCAACCCATCCAAATCCGCGATGCCCTAGGCATTTGATTACAGAAGCGTTGTCGGCCTTTATGAAATGTATAGGCCTTATATATTATTTTTTTTATGAGATAGGAGGGCAAACGAGCAAGCGCGTCGCCTGATGGAAAGCAATCAACGCCGCCTATGGACTCTTGGTGGTGTATATATAATATGAGTTAACCGTAAATAATAAACGAATAAATAAAAGGATACGTAGATAGGTCTTTGTCTGCATATATTGGCTTGTTTTAAATGCTTGTGTTGGACGCTGGAAGACTTCAATATCGTATCTTCAATTTTGATTTTCTGATTTTCAGATGAGGAACCCAGAAGCGGTGGGTCAGTTTGCAATACTATGTGAGGACAATACCCTCCATCCACTCACCACTGACATGCTAAACGGTCTCACTTCCCCATGTGCCTTCGTGAGACAGCCCTGGAGTGCTATTGTGGCTTCTACGTAAGTCTGTACAATTTATTGGGTTGCCCGGAGAGTTCGTGTCGATTTTCGGCGGGTAGCGCGAGAGACCTGACTGAATATATCACAATTATTGACAACAAATGACATGTGTACATATTCTAAAAGAGATAGCTTCAGTCATATTTGGTAAAAAACGTTTGGTTCATTCATTAATTTTTATCAGTTTTGTACGCCTTAGAATATGGTGGTGTTCAGCACGTCAAAAAGGTCTTTTAGAAAAACACTCTAAAGTGAAGATGCAGTAAATTAAATCGCACACACACATACATACATACATACACACATACATACATACATACATACACACATATACATATACACATCTATTCACAAAATTAGATTCTCAACTTAAAATTTTCTTTTTAATATTTGATACGTCTTCTAGTTTGTAAAAGTAATATATTTAAGCCCAAACTGTGTAATCCTATTTTGGTTTTTATTGCTTGTTATATTATTTTTATGTAAGAAGTTGTGTAATGAAACTGTTGGATTATCTAATAAATAAATAAATAAATAAAGTGCATTATAGGCATTTAATGCTTTCCATCAGGTGACGCGCCTGCTCGTTTGCTTTCCTATCCCATAAAAAAAGAAAAAACATCGCTCTCTTATATCTTCGTTTCATAGAAAACAGACAGGAGAAAATGAACCACTTGAAGCCAACTCGACTTTCTGGTTGAGTCTACTCATTCAAAGATCGTATTTATTAGTAATTAATGTTAATTTGAATATTTTCGTCCAGTTCCTCCGCGGCGTCCGTACAAGCCAACCTCCGCACCTGGTGGCCCAGTGGCGCGAACCCCGGCGGTAACACGTGGCAGTCGATCTTGTTCAACGGCATCGTGGGTGGATCCAATGCTCGTGTGTTCTTCGAGGACTCGATGCCTTCGCCTTTGAATTATACTCTAGGAGGTATGTATTTGTTTTGGAAAAATTGTCACAGCCTATGTATGTACACCTCTCAATTTTGAATTAAGCTCGCCCTTCTACATCTTCTTTCCTTTTAATTCTTGTATTTCGTGTTTTGTGTACAATAAAGTATTAAATAAATAAATACACCAATACCTCACTCTGCATCGTGGTTACGTTCCAAAGAAACACGACGCAAATTGAAACGACGCAAAGTGAATTAAGATTTTCTATAGCAAACCATGTAAAGATCGAAGATAGGTTAGGATTATCCAGGGTGACGAAAATACTACTTTTTAAAAAGAAAATTGTACAAAGTAAACATTTAAAAAACAAAAATAATATAAAATTTTATTACATACATACAAAAAAAAAACGTATTCAATAAAAACAAAATAAACTATTCAATTAATTTATAAAAAACATAATTAAAATTAATCACTGTATGATAAGTTCATAGTGGCTGTTGTTGTAAGTCGGCTTTCTTTTACAAAAAATTGGTATTGACCAATAAAAGCACAACACTCTTTTAAAAAAAGCACAACAGTGTGTTGTGAATTACGACACACTACGTAATTGAAACTGAACTGAAATAAAACTGTATTAAAATTGCGTTGATTTTTACTTAGAAAGGGAATCCCCGTGTTTTGATGGCATAGCGCAATTAGAAACAAAAGTGTTGCCATCTTTTAGCAAAGTGCCTCTCCGACTTGCGAAGGTTGTCAGCTAATTCAGCACAACTCTCTCTCCTCCTACGCGAGGTGCAGCAGTTCTGGAGCACTCCCTATCCCGGTCCATTCCCTGATATTAAGTAGCCAAGACTTCCTTTTTCGACCAACTTGTCTTTGGCCCACGATTATTCCCACCATGATCAGTTGCAGCAACTTGTACCTGTCATGTCTCATGACATGACCCAGGTAAGCAACTTTTCTACATTTGACGGTCTGCAAAAGTTCACGTTTTTGCTTGACTTGTCGGAGAACCTCGTCATTGGCCACCCTTTGAGTCCACCTAATAGCGAGCATCCGTCTATATGCCCACATTTCGAACGCTTCTATACGTTTTCTGGGGCCTTCTTTAAGCGTTCAAGCCTCACATCCGTATAGAAGAACGGGCCAGATGTAACAGTGGAGCATTCTAATGCGCAAGGAAAGTTTGAGGCTGCGATTACAAAGGACACGTTTCATCTTGTTGAATGAGATATGAGCGATTTCAATACGGGGTTTTTATTACTCGTTCACTTTCCCAAGATTCATTTAACCACGTACCGAGGTACTTATATATTCAGTCACATACATTATTAATTTTAAATAAAAAGCAAGCCATTACAACTTTTAAAAATAAAACGACAAGGCGTCTATCAATGCGTGACAAGAACAATAATAGAAAATAGCTGCGCGCGGAAAAGAGACAGGGCGATGTATAGAAAAGAGTACACATTGCTGGAACATTTTAGAATTTTGGGAGTGCTAGAACTTTCGATCGTTTTACCTATACAGGGTGTCCCAGAACTCAACGTCAAGCCGAAACGGGGTGACAGGATTGATTGTAACCATCATGAGAAAAATCAGAAAAAAAATCTATCTGAAGATCTTAAAATTAAGAACCTACCAAGAGCTTGTGCGAATAAAAAAAATTTTAACAGAATAAAATGGGTTAGCAAAAATTGGGTTACTTCAGGTTTTTATTTTTTTACTCGTTTTTTTTAGTATGAAACTAACAAGTATTGTACCATTTTACAATCCTGATTAAATGCGCCAACTTTTAATGGCGCTTGCCAAGGCACTCTAGTACTTTTTTTTAAAGGAGGGCCTTTCAAAGTCGACGTATATTGAAAATTTTAAATTCATAGTTTAACAAATAGTCTTAATTCTAGGAAACTTGGGGCAATTGCGTCATTATTTTTTATTGTGATTCTAGAAATGTTATTTAGGGTTACGGTTATAAAGTTTAAATGAACAAAAATAAAAAAAAAATAACCAAAATAACCGAAAAATGGTTACAGTTTGACCAAATTTCTAGGTTTTTCTTAAATGCCCATAATTTTCAAACTGCATGAGATAGATTTTTTTTCTGATTTTTCTCATGATGGTTACAATCAATCCTGTCACCCCGTTTCGGTTTGACGTTAAGTTCTGGCACACCTGTATAACCCTACAACTATTTTATTTGAAAAATGAGAGTAAATTATCAACCGACTCTTCCAGTTCGCAACATTACAAACATCGACGCGACTGTCTCGTGCATCGCTCCACGCCGCTGGTGCACCCTCTCCGATCAAGAGCAAGCTAAGTGTACGTGGGTCAGGAATGCCGCTTACACCCTGGGCATCGAACCGACCATCTCCTGCCAGCAGAGAGCCAACAGCTTCGAGTGCATGCAGGACATTAGGGATGAACGCGCTGATTTCATCGCTACGCCGGCTAACTATGGATATCTTGCCCGAACGTGAGTAACGACTGAGCTCACTACAATGATATGGTGATGGGCTGCTCACGTTTCTTGGATATTCGACAACCTCTGAAATGGAGACTGCGTCTTGGCAAACGTAGTGTGGGATGGCTTCTATCCAAATGGTTTTTTTTTATGGGATAGGAAGGAAGTCGATCAGGCGTGTCGCTTGATGGAAAGCAATCAACACCGCCCATAGACATACGCCGTATCATAGGCAATGCGGAAGCGTTGCCGACCTTTAAGGAAAGTGTCATTATAGGAGTGGGAGTAGGAGAGGAGAGGGGAGGGTATTGGGTCTCCGTTACTCAGCCGCTCACCGTTCCAAGTGCGGTAGCTAAGCTACCACTCAGGTGCCGGTTTTACTGCGAGAGTCTTGTACTTTCCTGAGCGAGCCGGCCCATTCATGCTACAGACGAATAATATGCCATTCTTGACGAAGTATTCGTCTACAGCGTGGCTCTTTCAAAATATATATGGTGTTATAAGTTTCACAGGAAGGTTACAGAAATGGAATGCATGGAGCCGATAATCACAAACCACACGATGTACTTTGCACATTTTCCATTACAGCAACTACAAGTTGTCGCCGGTGAAGCTGGTGCAGAACACACGCAGCAATCCAGCCGCCTTCTCGCGCGTCGCGGCCCTGGTCAAAGAAACTGAAGGGGAGAACGAAATCAGCAGATTCGAGAACCTGAGGGGGAAGAAGGCTTGCTTCCCCGAATTTGGTGGAATTGGTAAGGGGCTTGAACTTAGCTGTATCCAGATTAATGGAGCCCGACTCCATTAATCTGGATGTCGTCCATAGGCGACTCTTGTACTCACAGGTCGTCACGCGGAGGTCATCTATAGGCAACGCTCGTAGCCAAAGGGTTGTCCCTATAAAGGCGGAGAATTTAATGCAAAAGAATTAGTTTTAGGATGATTACTGGAGTCAGGCTTTACTTTGCGGAAATCCAATACTACGTGAACAGTCAGAAATTTTACTCAGATGAGATCCGCTACAAGCAAACAAAAACATAATAAAATAATTATTTCCAGTGGAAAACGACACATTATTATTTTAGTTAATTAAAAGTTCTGACTGTCCACATGTATCTAGATTGACTACATGTTTGATACTTATAGAGCCACGCTGCAGAAGAATACTTTGTCAAGAACGGCATAATATTTGTCTGTAGCGTGAATGGGCCGGCTCGCCAGGGGAAGTACCACACTCCCGCAGAAAACCGGTGTCTGAGTGGTAGCTTAGCTACCGCGCTTCGTACGGTGAGCGGCTGAGTTCCAGAGGCCCAACGTATTTTTCTCTTTTTATGGGATAGGCATGTAATATGGCAATCAACGCCACCCACAAACATCCGCAGTACTATAGGCAGTGCAAATGCGTTGCCGACCTTTAAGGAAACTGTCTGAAGGAAGGAACAAAAGGAGGAACTGAAGGGAGGAAAGGGGAATTGGGCCTCCGGAATTCTTATAAAATTCTTGAAAAATTAATCGTCTGCAGCGTGGCTCTACCACTCCTAAACTTGCTTCGTGAACCGTCAATCGACATGCTTGCTTGTTTGCCTTCTTATCCCATAAAAAAACAAGTACTATACAGCCTCATTACTAGATGGCACTGTTAACAATTTAATTCTGGTAGTGGATGGAAGGTTCTCGAACTTTGGGACCCCCATTTGTCGATAGATGGCGCCTATTGCTTAGCGCCCAGCGGTGTAACAATAGTTTGAAATTCGTCAACCGCAGGCCCTCGTGTTTGCGTACACTATATCTATCTGACTTCCGTCACCCCCTTCCAGCGTACATGGCGTTTGTCAACACCGCCCAGGAGCGGGCCGTGATCAGTTCCACGGAGTGTGACTACGCCCGCGCCGTGGGCGAGTTCTTCAACGGGACCTGCGCGCCGGGGGCCGTTGACGAAAACCACTCCATTACTGAATCCTCCGTAAGTCCAAGAACGTCATCATTTTTTAGAAGCAATAGACAAAAGAGCACCTGTATCATTCAACCACTGAAATCATCTTCAGTACTACTGTAGATGGGTCGTTTTTCAAAAAATTAGCATGTGAACACGAGAGGTGAAATAGAAGTAATAGTAGTTAGACAGAGATTTTGTAGTGGTAGATCACTACAAAATCTGTTACTAAAAGAGATTTTGTAGTGATAGACTACTACAAAATCTACATTTAAGGGTATTTGTAGTGGTACACCACTACAAATGGTAAATCTACTACTAAAAGAGATTTTGTAGTGGTAGAGCACTATAGATGGGCCTATCCTGGAGCGAAATAAAGCGTATGGCCACCGATAGGTCGAGATGGAGAAACATCCTGTCTGCCCTATGCCTAACAGGGGAACTTAGGACTCAGAGAGAGAGAGAAAGAGAGAGAGCATTATAAAATCTGCTACTAAAAGAGATTTAGTATAAGTAGACCACTACAAAACTGCTACTAAAAGAGATTTTGTATTAGTAGACCAGTACAAAACTACTACTAAAAGAGATTTTGTATTAGTAGACTACAATAAAACTACTACTAAAAGAGATTTTGTAGTTGTAGAGCACTATAAAATTTTCTACTAAAAGAGATTTTATAGTAGTAGATCATTTCAAAGTCTACTAATCCTACTAATCTCTTTTAAATAATAAATACAAAAATGAAAAGAAGATTATCTTAATACCCATTGCATCGCTTACATCTTCTTACTTTTTCTTTGTCTTTGATGGCAATTACTTATAACTATTATGCCAGTGTCAAGTTGAATACAATAATATCAAGTATCTTGAAATATACTAGTCAGCTTGTCACGTTACGTCTTGATAAAATGGTGGCTATTCTACCAAAACCTTTTATGGACTTTTTCAGTCAACCAAAAAAGTCACAATAAACGCGTGTATGGCGGCGTATTATATGTATAATACGCCACCATAATTAAACAATATTATTGATAATAATATAAGATTATGAAAATTAAATAATAACACAATGATGTAAGTTGGCGGGAAAAGTCCTTTTTTTATTTAGGTAAAACCATTTATGGTTACCCTTCAGTCTGAGGGCGGCCGCACTTATGTCAGACTCCTTATACCGACAAAAGCCCCTTGGGTGGTCCTTCGTGTCCCTTATATCGGGGTCACGAACGCTTGGCTCATATCTGTAACCCCGAAAGCGCAGCCTTTGTGAGCCCATCTTTATGTCGGAGGCTTCATGTTTTCCTCCCATTAGCCAAAGACGCTCTCGGAACGCTACTGGCGTTCTTCAATGACGGGAAATGTTCCTACACTTGCTTTATTTTTTTACAGACCTTCGACGCGTCCACTCTTTGTTCCGTATGCAAGCCAGCCATCAGCATTGTCGGCAACTATTCAGATTGTGAGTATTTTGACACTTGCCATAGTTGAACAGAATTGGTAGTTACTTTTGATATGTGTTTTCTACTGGAAGAAGTGGAAAGTGACATTATGGGAGTGGGAGTGGAATGGAGAGGGTGTTGAGTATTACTAATATGAAACGTAAGTTAAAGTGGTAGAGCCACGCTGCAGACGCATACTTTGTCAAGAATGGCATAATATTTGTCCGTAGCATAAATGGGCCGGTTCGCCCGGGGAAGTAGGTACCACACTCCCGCAGAAAACCGACGTCTGAGTGGTAGCTTAGCTACCGCGCTACGTACGGTGAGCGAGAGTTTCGGAGTCCCAATACAATCCTCAATCCCTTCCCCTCCCTTCCCTCACCTTCCCCTACCCCTCCCTTCCACTCCATAATGAAACTTTCCTTAAAGGTCGGCAACGCTTCCGCACTGCCTATGGCGCTGCGGATGTCTGTAGGCGTTGATTGCTTTTCATCAGGTGACACGCCTGCTAGTTTGCCTTCCTGTCCCATAAAAGAAACATATTTATTAAACTTTTAAGAACTTTTTGTTTTATAACCCAAAGAATAATATGATATAATTATTTTATTAAAAATATTTATCTAAAAATGTATATTTTTGAAGTTACATGTGCCTGGGACTACAGCAACAAGTACTTCGGCAACAACGGCTCGGTGGCCTGTCTGGCGGACAGTGAAACCCATGTGGCATTCGTCGAGATGCAGAATATTGACTGTGAGTATCTTCTTCAGGATCCTACTGGATTTAAATCTCCTCTAAAATGTTCCACCTAGCGGGATCTTCGACTCAACTCATTCAGTTTCTGCCAGCCTCCTTGTGCAGATCGTCTCTACATATAATCGTAGGGCGTCCCACGTTTTTTGTATGGGTTAGTAAGGCCAGGTCAAGAGTACCCTTAACCGGCGGCCTTGCATGAGGAGAATGATGAGTGTGGAGGAAGCAAGGGAAGTATGCCGAGATCGTAGCAGATGGAGATCTGTGGTCCCTGCCTACCCCTACGGGAGACAGGTGTGACGATATGTATGTATGTATGTATGTCGGGAAGGCAAACGAGCAACCTTTTCGTCTGAATGAAAGCAATTAGCGCCGTCCATAGATATGTGCAACCATAGGCATTGCAAATGAGTTGCCGACCTTTCAGATATGAGTAGGCTTGTTTTTTGAAGATTCCATCTTCACTCCAGCACTCGTCGATTTGAAACGTTGTCGGTTCTCCGACAAATACTTTGTTATGTAAAAGGACGGGGATTCATATCTTGGCATCCCAATCCACTACCTTACCAACACGTAGTACATCTTTCTGATAGCCGAATAAAGCTCCGATGAAGCACTCATTGTAATATTATTACGATCGTAATAGTCTATTCTTGGTGTTTTTCTTCAATCAAGTAAAAGCTCTTTATTCGCGGGGTATATGTTCCATAAATATGCCGCGAATACAGAAACCGTGAATACGGAATGATAATTTATATGAGATTATAGGGGATACGTTCCTAGGTGACATTATAAAAAAAAACAAATATATAAAAAAATTAATTTAATTGAAGTTTTTGAACATTGGAATCCTTTTATTATTATGTATGTACTTATTAGATCCGCGAATAAAGAAACGTTTAGCCGCGAATATAGGAATTGGGCCGCATTTTTTTAATTCGCGAATAGTGAAAACGCGAATGAAGGAAACGCGAATAAGGAGCTTTTACTGTATATGTACATATTTTATTATATTATGTTTGTCTCTCCCACAGCCATCTTCTCATCTCTAGGCCTCCAAGCGTCTCAATACCGCGCTCTCTGCAGGAATAACTCCCTTGCAGCCTTCACTGGGACCGGTATTGATCAAAACTGCCTTCTAGCGTACGTTGTCGACTCAGAAGTACTCTCCAGGAGGTAAGGATATTCAGATGCTTTTTATCCGCTCACGCACTTTATGGCAACCGCAGTTGCCAACAATCCAAGTCTCGATTTCAATAATTTCTGAAAATTTTTAAGAATTGAAAATAATTAAATGACTTTATATAAAAAGAGGATTTTTTTAATTTAGTGTGAATGACTTGAGCGGTTATGGAACACATAGTAAATAGAGCAAGCTTGTTATCTTTTTTGTATATAATCGTTTTGTATATGCGGATCATCATGCGTTTGCTCTGAAGTCTGGAAACTCTTAGGTAGGAACATACTCGTATTTATCTCTATACGGGATCCTTCTTAAATATTTTGATTGTGGCATTTGAATACAGGACCCTTGGCTGAGAAGTCGCCTGATTTCTCTTAACTACGATAAAACCTTCCTATAAAATATATCGGTGATTAAGAAAAACTCTGTTCCAGAAACGACCCACTTCAAAACAGCCTGAGCGTCCTCCTCGACACGCTTGACCAGTATTTCGGGTATAACGCCGCCACCGGCACCCAGCACATCAACTTGGAGATATACTCTCCCTTCGACGGCATCAGTGATCTCCTTTTCAAGGATACAGCGGTCGGACTATCGGAGCCAACCAGCGTCACCTCCAACGAAGCAGCTAGAAATTACATAGAGTTGTTCAAGCATTTGGAATCTTGCACTGGGGCCGCTCCACCAAGTGTTGCCAACGCCAACCGCAACTTCTATTCTCTATTCACTGTATTCCTTCTCTCTCTGTTAACTCGTTTCGTTGTATATTAGGGTTTTAATGATAAATCATATTTTTAATGTAAGGGTACGTGGGGAAACGCTTTTGTATCAATGTTTTTAATATTACTAGAGTTCTCCTTGACGTGAATGGTTTTCGCAAATTAATCTATGACGCGTTTTGAACTGTTGGATTTGTTAATTGGACGGTCAAAGTCCGAACCGTTAGGGGCCATCCATGAATCACGTCACATGAACTTCACGATTTTGTAGGTCAGTCAATGGTGGCGGGTTCGATCCCCGCATCGGAATAAATATATGTATTATGGATTACAAATATTTATTCCGAGTCTGGGTATCCCACCAATCCGCATTGGACAAGCGTGGTGGGTTAACGTCCGTTCCTCCAGAAATGGATAGGCCCGTGTCAGCAGTGGGACATATATGGGTTGTTAAAAAAAAAAAGTTTGGGAATCCCCGGTTTATACGATTCCATTGTACAATTGAAACATTAATGCGAATCATATTTCCTAAATAAATCACTTTTAGCTTGGATGAAACGGTTAAGAAGAATTCTATTATACTTATATATAATTCTATTATACTCAATCAGAAATTAGGCATCAAACAGATGCCAAAATGCCAAATGCGTTGTTATTTTTAGTGTGCGTACCAAAAAAAGGAGTATGAGATATTTATATGTACATTTGACCGATATTTTCACTTGTCGATATGTTTATAATACATTTTTTTTGTAGTATAGTTTTCACTTATTCAAATAATATTAAATAAGTGTTTATATATTTCTATATTTGTTTTAAGTGTATACTAGACGATTAGATTCACGACGAAAGGTTAAAAAAGACTCACCTTTCACATATTCGTACGTCAGAAATGTATTTAGATGTTACAATGAGTTCTGTAATTGTATGTACGTACAGTTTAAATGTAAGGTTGTGTGTATACAGCACATCAAAAGCGATGCGAACTTTAATACACTGACATTTCGTACTAGTGTGATCGCACCCTATTAACATGTATGTAGGGATGGGTATCATTCCATTATTAGACTTTCTTCGTACACGAACTAAAGATTAGGGTTGGCAAATCTTTGTAAGTAGTTACTATTTATTGTAACTTATTCAGAGATGATTGTACGTGTAATTTTTACGTCTAAAATATAGTATTTTAAGCCTTAATATATTATTTTAGGCTTTATCAAAATAAAATTAAAAATAAAATGATTTTTCTTTTGTGGGTACTTCGATCATATAATGTGATGAAATAGAACGCTCCTATTGAAGATTCTTTTGTGATTTCGGTTGATTTGTTTGTTCAATCAATTAAGGGTATACAATGCTTTTATTAAATAGCTTTATTTTGTATCGTATAAGTTAAAAGGTTGGCCATCTCTGAACTAGTTTAATAAAATTATGGGTAATTAATTTGATCAGTGATTGCTAACAAATGTTTTGTGTACTACCCACCAGTGTGAATTATATTTGTATGATTTTCAATAAAATTTTTCTTTTATATAACTTGTATTTTTTATTTTGCGTGAAGGAAAAAAAAACGTGTGGTTCAGTTATAGGCGTGTCACCTAATGGAAAGCGATCAACGCCGCCCATAGACATACGCAGTGCCACAGGCAGTGCAGAAGCGTTGTCGGCATTTAAGGAAAGTGTCATTATGGCAGGGGGAGGGGGGAGGGTCTCCAGAATTCAACCGCTCACCGGACGATGCGCGGTAGTGAGCTACCACTCAGACGCCGGTTTTCTGCGGGAGTGTGGTACATTCCCCGGGCGAGCCCATTCATGCTACAGACAAAAAATATGCCATTCTTGACAAAGTGTTCGGCTGCAGCATGGTTTTGTGATAACCTCTATATATATATATATATATATATATATATATATATATATATATATATATATATATATATATATATATATATATATATATATATATATATATATATATATATATATATATATATATATATATATATATATATATATATATATATATATATATATATATATATATATATTATGAAATTTGCAATACACACTAGATAGGATATAACTTAAAACAGCACTGTATTTAATATAAATAACAAATGCAACTCAAACGCCGCACCAAAATGAAAAACAGTTGTGCCAATCTAATAACAATAAAAAAAACGCACGCACGCTCGCACGCCTACCTTTTTACCTAAATCATAACTTGCGGAACGGGAGTGGCTGAAAACCAGTGCTACAGGGAAATGCCTTCTCCTGTCAGCTAAAGCTGATCCGCTTCCTTCGTTTAAAATAATATTATATGTTACCTACTCACTTCGTAATTCTATTCAGGTTGATTAATGTAGCCTGGCGTTACTTTGCGGAAATCCATTAATATGTGGATAGTCAAACCTTTTACTTAGCCAAGATCCGCAACAAGCAAACAACAAAAGAAAATTAATAATGCGTGTTTTCCTGCTGGATGAAGTGGATTTACATGGAACTTAAATTAAATCTTATCGAAAAACGGCCGTAAGGAACTCTCCACCCGCCAACCACTATACACAACAACAAACACACACTACCACTTTTTCACCTTACAAATGATATGTGTTTGTTGTTATAAATTGACTAACGGTTGTCTTCCATAGTCTGAAGTTTGAATACTGAAGATGCCTCGTGTTGCAACACGTGGAACGCGCAAGGTGGAAAAGTGTTCGTGTGTATTTGGTGTTGTGTATAGTGGGTGTTGGTTTGTTGTGTTGAAGAGTTGCTGACGGCCGTTTTTCGGTAAGATTTAATTTAAGTTCCAGGTAAATCCACTTAATCCAGCAGAGAACACATATTATTAATTTTCTATTGTTGTTTGCTTATCGCGGATCTTGGCTAAGTAAAAGTTTTGACTGTCCACATATCTATTGAGGTTGTAATCTCGATCGTACCGATTAATCTCCTTCGTGTCCTCTCCATTCTATTCCATTGTTACCCCGATCGCACCGTTCAGTCTCATAAGTGTCCTGTGCATTCTATTCCTTCCTTATCTCAACCGCACTGAATATCCTCCTTCGTGTCTTCTCCCTTCAACGTGACATTGGCGAAATCATCCGTGCTATTTTGGCACTAATGAAAGCCATTACTCAAATGAATGAATATTATATGTATAAATAAATAGTTATGTATAATGAAAAATGTGATGTAAAACTATTTTGTGAATAAAATTGTACATGGAATGTTCTGGGAAATAAAATATTTTTATTTAATATAATATTATTAATGGAGTCAGGCGTAACGTTGCGGAAATCAATCACTATGTGGACAGTCAAAAGTTTTACTTAGCTAAGATCCGCGACAATCAAAACAATAACACTAAACAAACAAAACTAATAATGTGTGTTTTTTGTGCTGGATAAAGTGGGTTTATTTGGAACTTAAACCAAAAACTTACCGAAAATCGGCCATCAATTCTCCACCCACTAACCACTATACACAACACCAAACACACATTACCACTTTTCCATCTCGTAAACGACACGTGTTTCGCCCCAACACGAGGCATTTTCAGGTATAATAGACTCTACGGAAGACAACCGAAAAGTTTTCGGTTGTCTTCCGTAGAGTCTACTATACATATTTTCGGTAAGTTTTTGGTTTAAGTTCCAAATAAATCCACTTCATCCAGCACGAAAAACACACATTATTAATTTTCTGTTATTGTTTTGCTTGTCGCGGATCTTAGCTAAGTAAAACTTTTGACTGTCCACATATTTTTATTTATTTATTTTAATTTTTATTTATCATAATGTTACATTCTTCTATTGTACCGGTTATCACATCGATATATAATGACCGCCAATGATCATTACTTAATTACATTCAGTCGTAACAGTCGTGGAAGTAGTTCAACTGTTCACCATTGAATATTTTACTTGTCGAAAATTTCTAATAAAGTTAGCAGTGCTTTTCAGTTCCGAATGGAGACCGCGAAATTGTTGTGTTTACTGTTTAATTGTTTCGGTGAGTGTTTTATATGGGATAGAAAGGCAAACGAGCAAGCGTATCGTCTGGTGGAAAGCAATCAACGCCGCCCATAGGTATACGTGACACCAGATGCATTGCATTGATGGAAATGAAACGGAGCATTTTTGGATCCATTGCCCCGCTTCGATTGTTATGTGATCTGTACCACAAATAGATGAAAAGAAACAATGCTTTATACATCCTCTACGACTTCTTATTCTAACAGTGCCTCTCCGACTAGTGAAGGTTGGCAGTCATTTTAACACAACTATCCTCCTCCTTCGCGAAATGCAGCAGTTCTGGAGCACTCGCTATCCTTGTCCACTCCCTGATATTACGTAGCCAAGATTTTCTTATTCGACCAACTTGTCTTATGCCCGCGATTTTTCCCATCATGATCAGTTGCAGAAACTTGTACCTGTCATGTCTCATGATATGACCCAGGTAAGCATCTTTTCTACCTTTGACGGTCTGCAAAAGATCACGTTATTGCTTGACTTGTTAACCTCGTCATTGGCCACCCTTGGAGCCCAGCTAATAACGAGCATTCGCCTCTAGAATAGTCAAGAAAGAATGGGACGACTGTTTTCTGTCAGGTACCACAGGACTTGATAGTGGTAGAGCCACGCTGCAGACGTATACTTTGTCAAGAATAGCATAATATTTGTCTGTAGCATGAATGGGCCGGCTCGCCCGGGGAAGTACCAACCCTCCCGCAGAAAACCGGCGTCTGAGTGGTAGCTTAGCTGCCGCGCTTCGCACGGTGAGCGGCCTGTGTTCCGGAGGCTCAACACCCTCCCCCCCGACCTTCCATCTCTCACTCCCATAAGGACACTTTCCTTAAAAATCGGCAACGCTTTCGCACTGACTATGACGCTGCGGATGTCAATGGGCGGCGTTGGTTGCTTTGCATCAGTTGACATGCCTGCTCGTTTGCCTTTCTATCCCGTAAAAAGTGTGTGTTTATGAATCACTATATAAAAAATGACTTAAGTGTCTCGTAGTAGTAAAGTCACCTTTTGCAAATCAACGATCTTTAGATCAATTTTTTTCAACCAATCAATCGGCTATGGACTAATGGCATATAATATATATCTTGACAAAGCAAAGAAAATAATTATTTTAATAATTAAAAACAATCTTTAATTTTGTTGTGTTCTCCCGCTTAATAAAATAAAATCATACCACTTAAATACTGTAAATTCATAATTATTACATCGATTATATATTCATTATGGTTCTTAAAGATATCACTATGTGAACATTAATGCATCATTACGATAAATGTAGTCTCCCGAGAAATAAATAAATAAAGAATTCCCACTTGTAGTTTATTACAAAAGCAATATCTTTTATTTTATAAAATATCGTTTTTAACTTCTTTAAAACGATATCTATATGTGACTGTGTAAACTGTGTTTAATAAAATTAGTTAACATTTTTAAAGTAATACAAGTAATTTTGTTTGTTCTTTATTTTTATTATACACCGTGACTTTTTAATTACCCGAGAAAATTAAGTAAATATATTCAGTTATCGATATACATTAAATTTGGGGAAGAAAAAAAATTTTTATTTTTATGAAATATATATT
>JASFAT010003043.1:55000-116279 GCA_031353405.1 Baronia brevicornis
CTTGCGGAATGCGCTTTGTTACGCCGCATTCGTGGAATGCGCTTTGATTCTCAGCATTCGTGGAACGCGCTTTGTTGCTGCACACGTGCAGGCACAACCGCGTCTCCCGCACCCCGCGCTTGTCTCCCGCCATTCATCAGTTGTATATATAATAGGTCCACTTGGTATACAAAAGGAGTATTAAACCAGACACCTGTTGCATCACTTCACAGTTAAGATACTACCTCTTACAATGGCAATTAGTTGTAACTATTATGCCAGTGTCAAATAAAATACAATAATATCAAATCTTTTGAAATGTAAGTAGTCAGCTTGTCACGTCACGTCTTGATAAAATGGTGGCTATTTTACCAAAACCTTCTATGGACTTTTTCAGTCAACTTAAAAAGTCACGATACACGCATTTATTTCATATCATTTCACTTATACGCCTTAATTGAACTATAATGTATAATACGCCACCACAATTAAACAATATAACTGATAATAATATAAGATTATGAAAATGAAATAAAAACACGTCACTGATGTAAGTTGGCGGGAAAAATCCAACAAGTACCTTACAGTCATTGGCTTTTCTATGGATATTCCATATTTGTTTTTAAATATAATTCTAAAATCATAATTCATCGAGAAACAACTCCTGTATTCTGACTTCAATACATAAGCTACACAATATATTATTTTTTGATTTGTGTTTCCGGATCTTAAGAAAGTAAAGTTTGATTACTAATCATTATTCATTCTATCCATGTATGTTCATTACAGAAAATAGATTGTGCAGATGGATCAGACGAGACCGAAGAACTATGTGGTAATACAGCCGTCACTATCAATACGACGTCCAGGTAAGCATGAGAGGACGCTAGGTCACACAGAATAACCTATGGCATATTAACTCTAGATACCTTGTCTTTCAGTGGTTAATTTTATATTTACACGTGAAGAATTTTCCCCAAAACTACAATTGCATTTATTTCTTTATACATTTTTATCTTATCCTAATTTATTACCTTAACTTTTTTTATAGTATAGATAGGCAAACGAGCAAGCGTGTAACCTGGTGGAAAGCAATCAACGCCGCCCATAAACTACCGCAGTGCCATAGACAGTGCAGAAGCTTTGCCGTCCCTTTAAGGAAAGGGGAAAAGAGGGGAAAAGGGGTTGGGCCTCCGGAACTCAACCGCTCACCGAATGAAGCGCGGTAGCTAAGCTACCACTCAGACGCCGGTTACTTGAAGGTTGTGGAAGGTAGTTTTCATCTGCAGCGTGGCTCTACCACTATTAAAATATGTTTTATAATATGAAAAAAAAAAAACAACTGCTTATTTTCATCAGAGTTATTTCTTCACAGGCCTGCAAGTTATCCGGGCTCAGGTGAATGTATACTCCCGGAGCATCCCGCGAATGGCGTCTATGAACTTCCAGGTGTAAGATATCCGATTCCGGGACAAGCTTTCCCCAGTCTGCTGTTGAAGGTCATTTGCAACACCGGATACGGCTTGAATGGCAGCGCTAGCTCGTATTGCTCGGATGGGAGCTGGTCTGGAGCTATGCCTCAATGTATACGTAAGTGACAGCCATCGGAGTAGATGCTTGTTGGAGTGGAGACAGTGCCTTGGCAAACGTAGTATGGGACGCCCCCCGGCTAGATGGTGCGACGATCTGCGCAGGGCGGCTGACAGAAACTGGATGAGCGAAGCCGAAGATTGGACTAGTTGTCGGATATCCTACAAACGTGACCAGCCCATTGCCACTTTAGTATGCTAATTCGAAAGACTATGTCGGTGACTTTAGTTCTCTAAGGTATCTGTTCATTCCGAATCATATCTACCAGAGAAACTCTGAGCATAGCTCTCTGAGCGACTCTGAGCTTGTTAAGCGGACGGACTGTCAGAGTCCACGTTTCGGCGCCGTAAGAGAGTATGGGTAGACACACTTGTCGAAAACCACTGATGAACACCATTCACCATTCACCATTCACCATTCACTAATAACATTAAAACATACATAAAGGTTTGTAATGGGTTCATAAATAGCACACAAGTTACTTTGCTTCCATTGCTGCAGTTACGTACACTCCAACTAGCCATAGGCATAATTATTTGAAGTCAAAAGTACCAAAACTAAGTGGACAGTCAAAAGCTTTACTTAGCTAAGATCCGCGACAAGCAAAACAATAACAGAACATTAATGTGTGTTTTTCTGCTGGATGAAGTGGATTTATTTGGAAATTAAACCAAAAACTTACCGAAAATCGGCCATCAATTCTCCACCCACCAACCACTATACACAACACCAAACACACATTACCACTTTTCCACCTTGTAAACGTCACGTGTTTCGCCCCAACACGAGGCATCTTCAGGTATAGTAGACTCTACGGAAGACTCTAGACTCTTCACTTTTCGGTTGTCATTCGACTCTACGGAACTACTATATAATTTAAATAATATTTGAATAAATAATGTAATTATTTCATTAGCAATAATATTATATATGTAAATATTCTTTGTGATATTGATGTGATACGTGAAACGAGAAGTTGTTTCCTATGTATGTTTCCGCCATCTTGAAAAAAGGGGTTAAATTCAGTTTTTTTTACAATAACTCGGTTCTCCTTTGAGATACTAAAATTTTAATGAAATACTTTTTGTTCACCTACCACGATAATTAATTAGTGGTAGAGCCACACTGCAGACGAATACTTTGTCAAGAATGGCATATTATTTGTCTGTAACACGAATGGGCCGGCTCGACCAGGGAAGTACCACACTCCCGCAGAAAACCGGCGTCTGAGTGGTAGCTTAGCTACCGCGCTTCGTACGGTGAGCCGCCTGAGTTCCGGGGGCTCAACATCCTCCCCCTAAGATGATCCAAACTATTCTTGCTGTTCTTGATATATTTAATCACTTTATACACTTTTACTATTCACTAATCACAACTTGCTTCTTATTATTTGTTATTTCTTCTTATTTGTTTCTTCGCTGATTTTCTTGCTATCACTGAATGCCATACCCGAAAATGCGATCCCTTATATAGTCGATCGGAGGTAAATCTAATCCGTCCTGTGATTGGTCAGTGGTTCTGACACTTTTTTCCACCAATCACAGGGCAGATTTTTCTGCCAAAACTTACCTCCGTTTAACCCTCGGCCGTGACCATAGAGAGAGCCGGTCGCCGATTTTGTATTTTTCGGGTATGTTACCCAGGCCCTAACCCTATCCTTAATCTCTGGTTAGTTTTATTTATTCAACACATTACAAGTACAATTACTTAATTTCTAAAATATGTACAAGTATGTTTTTAATAATCAGCATGCTCGGCGTCTTCAACAGTCGGCAACGCTTCAACACTACCTATGGCGCTGTGGATGTCTATGGGCGGCATTGATTGCTTTTCATCAGGTGACACGCCTGCTCGTTTGCCTTCCTATCCTATAAAAAAAAATGCACAAGAAATCTTGGTCGACAAATTGAGGTTAAGCTTTTCTAGGCTTCCTTTTCAATTTTTTCCACGTAATATCTGATTTAGCCTTCTCGGTTGAATACGTATCCAAATGAGTATCCAAATGTATACCTATAATAACCGGGATATTAGTGCTGTGGATTTAGATCAAAATATATATATATATATATATACATATATATATATATATATATATATATATATATATATATATATATATATATATATATATATATATATATATATATATATATATATATATATATATATATATATATATATATATATATATAATTATGATATAGCCAAAGTATCATAGTGTTTATAAATACAGGTCAATGTAAAATGAATAGCAGGCCGAACATCAGATATGATTGCTTCGTCTACAGCGACGAAGTGAGTGGTACACGTCCATGCAGGGAATATGAGCTGGAGGGTACCAGGGCGAGGCCGACTTGTGCAGACAACTACTACACAGAAGACTACTCTTACGCGTATTGCACAAACGGAGAATGGGAGAACCTGATAAGCTGCAGACCAGGTATGTGCAACTCATGTAATACCCGTGTAAGTGAGGAGGTTGTGTGTTACGAGAGAAGTGATACCAACGGATATTGGATAAAGAATGTATTTATTTAACTAGACTTTCGGGGTCCATCTGTCGCGGCCCCTCAAAGTTACCCGAGCGTTTCTTCTTGAAATTTGGCTTCTGCCAAATTTCAGCAAAATCGCCCCATAAATAACGATTTTGAGTTTGTGTGGCGGCCATCTTGTATTCCGCCATTTTGTTTTTTCTTCCATTAAAAAATTGACGACATCCAAGATGTTGTCACCAAGGATTTTGATAAACAGCTTGGCGCCTAGAGGAGTGTCTTTTAAACGAGATAATCCATTATTTTTAAATATGTGTGATGTTAACCTTTTCTTGTCTCTTCTCTTCCTACAGAATGCGGGACGGTTACTCCCAACGCGGTAGGGCTAATGATAGGCGGAAATCAAGCGCAACGTGGCGAGCTGTCGTGGCATGCCGGTATTTATGACAAGACCCTATCCCACCGGCAGATATGCGGTGGCTCCCTTGCCACGAACAAGGTTATCATATCAGGTGAATGAAGATTTCTAGGATAAATTTCATTCTTTTTGGGACATGTCATTTTTTTTTATAGAATACGAAGGCAAAGAATACTTTGCCAAGAATGACGTATTATTTGTCTGTAGCATGAATGGGCCGTCTCGGCCGGGGAAGTACCACACTTCCGCAGAAAACCGGCGTCTGAGTAGTAACTTAGCTACCGCGCTTCGTACGGTGAGCGGTTGAGTTCCGGAGGCCCAATCTTCTTCCCCTTCCCCTCCCTATCACCCTTTACCTGTCCATAATGACACTTTCCTTAAAGATCGGCAACGCTTCTGCACTGCCTATGGCGCTGCGGATTTCTATGGGCGGCGTTGACTGCTTTCCATCAGGCGACACGCCTGCTCATTCCCCTTCGTATCCTGTAAAAAAAACTCTCCTCTCATTCTCTTCGACTTGAGCTTCAGTTAGAGCTGTGTGCAGTAAATTCATTTTAATTTATAATATAAACTTGAGTTTTCTTAATGTTTTGCGGAAGAATAAGTGACATTTTGAAAGTTCGCGTTCTCAGGAGGATTTCACAAGTATTTAAGAGCATCAACATTCCGCATCCACTAAGAAGACTTAGTTCTATCACTGGACTTTGAACTGCGTATCGAGTGATGGATGTAGTCGACGTTAATATCAGAAGTATCTTTTGCAGCTGCTCATTGCTTCTGGGGCGAGAAGAACTTGCTACCAGCGGCTAACTACGCAGTGGCTGTGGGGAAGCTGTACCGCTCGTGGAACGACAGAAGGGACGTCGATGCCCAAAAGAGGGACGTAAGTAAAGGAAAAGAGAAAGAAAAAGAAAAGAAGTGGCGGTAGTCCAGTAGTTTGGGTTCGCATTCTGACGTTTTGAACTAATTCCATAGCTTTAATCAAGTCAATCTATCATCAAATCCTTCAGATCAAACTCCTTAGTCAAGTAGAATTTTTTAAAATAATTGAGTAACAGAACTATATATGCATGAATGGACCGGCTTACATTCTAAGGATTCGATGCCGTTCTGCACATTTCAGTTTCATCCCCACCATCTGGATGAATTCCATAGAGTGCCTTCATCGGTAGCATATAAAAGCCTACTCATATCTTACAGGCCGGCAACGCATTGGTCATGCCTATTGTGTTTCAGACGTCTATGGGCAGATGTATATGGGCAGACGTATATGGGCAGATGTATATGGGCAGATGTATATGGGCAGATGTAATGGGCAGATGTCTATGATTGCTCTCATTACCATAGAAAAGTGTATGTATCACAGATCAAGACCGGGCATCGGTGTCCTTCCGAGAAGAAGCCCATGCAATAAAGAATCAGAGCGGAGGTATGCACCCACATCCTCTCGCAAATAGGGTGTAGAAGACCCTTTAATAATATTAGTACTACTTCCACCATTGCAGAATATTGGCATTAAGTGATAGCATTTTGGTGTTACTAAGTTTCATGCTTTCGAAATCCGGATACCCAATTCTTTTTCCCGTCCTTTACATCCCTCTTCCTTTCCTCTTAAATCTTTCTTTCCTTGCAAGTAGTTAAATCACTTTTCCCTTCCTATTAAATTCTTCTTCCCTTTTAATTAGATAAATAATTCTTCCCTTCTGATTAGTTGAATTATTCTTCCCTTTCTGTTAAATTCTTATTCCCTTCCAATTAGTTAAATCACTCTTCCCTTCCTATTAAATTCTTCTTCTCTTTTAATTAGATAAATCATTCTTTCCTTCCGATTAGTTAAATCACTCTTCCCTTCCTATTAAATTCTTCTTCCCTTTTAATTAGATAAATAATTCTTCCCTTCCGATTAGTTGAATTATTCTTCCCTTTCTGATAAACTCTTATTCCCTTCCAATTTGTTAAATCATTCTTCCCTTTCAATTAGTTAAATCATTCTTCCCTTCAAATTAGTTAAATCATTCTTCCCTTCCGATTAGTTAAATCACTCTTCCCTTCCTATTAAATTCTTCTTCTCTTTTAATTAGATAAATCATTCTTTACTTCCGATTAGTTAAATCATTCTACCCTACCTATTACAATAAATACTTCTGTCCTTCCAATTAATTAAATCATTCTTCCCATCTGATTAGTTAAATCATTCTACCATTCCTATTAGTTACATCATTCTTCCCTTCTTATTAAATTCTTCTTCCCTTTGAGTTAGTTAAATCATTCTTCCCTTCTTATTTGTTAAACCATTCTTCCCTTCCTATTATTCAAAACCTTACCTATAGTAAGACATCTACAGCGCGCCGTAAAATATTATTAATATTAATGAACTCGACTGCGAAATACCTACTTAGCATTCTAGCTGATTGATCACTACTCTGCCAGAAGGTTAAAATCTTTAAAATGGAACCTTGATCAAATTGTCACCAGCAAAAATAATGAATGATGCCTTCTCCACAGGTTGTTGACATAAAAATACGTGACGAATTCAGAGGACGTATCACCAATTTCCAACACGACTTCGCACTTGTCTTCGCGAAGACACCGTTCTTCTTCACGGCGTACGTGAGACCGGTGTGCGTGAACTTCGGCGAGGAACTATACACCCGCCAACTGGCTAGCGGAAACCTTGGCAAGGTAATGCCTGAACTGGCCATTTTCTCTCTCTCTCTCACTTCGTTGCCCCTCCCTCCCCTTGAACGTGTGATGTAATTTATAGATAGCCCCTTGTGTGTGAAAAAAATAAATTGCTTGCAACGAAATTATCCAAGATAAAAGATCTTTTATCTTGGATAATTTCGTTGGTGAGTTTGTAAATGTGTATTATAATAAAGTTATTCGATAGGTCGCAGGTTGGGGTCTCACATCAGCTAATGGTGGGGCATCAGACGAGCTGCTAGTTGTCGAGCTTCCTTATCTGGACAGCGCAACCTGCATCGACACATCACCAGAGCACTTCCAAGCGCATATCACCAGCGATAAGTTCTGCGCTGGTTTTAATAATGGTACTTTCTAAACTACAAAACTTTATCAATCATCATTAACAGCCTGCAGCAGTCCACGGCTGGACATAGGCCTCCCCCATAAAGCGCCACCTAACCCAATCTTCGGCTACACGCATCCAGTTTCTGCCAGCCGCTCTGCGCAGATCGTCGCACCATCTAGCCGGCGGGCGTCCCACACTACGTTTATCGAGACGAGATCTCCACTCCAGCCCTCGTCTGCTTCAACGATTTTCGGATCTCCGACATACGTGATCAGCCCATTGCCACTTTAGTTGGTTTATTCGAAATGCTATGTCGGTGACTTTAGTTCTCTGGCGGATTAATTCATTCCGAATCATATCTACCAGAGAAACTCCGAGCATAGGGGGGAGGGAGGGGGGAGGGAGGGGGGAGGGAGGGGGAGGGAGTGGATGGTGTTGGGACTCTGGAACTCAGCAATCACCGTACGAAGCGCGGTAGTTAAGGTACCACTTAGACGCCGGTCTTCTGAGTGAGTGTGGTACTTCCCGGCCGAGACGGCCCATTCATGCTGCAGACAAATATTATGCCATTCTTGATTCGTCTGCAGCGTGGCTTTACCACTAGTGTTTGTGTGGTTTCTTCTTCCAGGTACAGCTTTGTGTTCCGGAGACAGCGGAGGCGGTCTTTCCTTCCCCCATAACAACGGTATTGTTGTGAGGTACTACCTCCGTGGAGTTGTCTCCACAGCACCAGCCAACGAGAACTTGTGCAACGAGCGGGCTGTGACCACCTTCGCCAACGTCATGGTGGAGAAAGACTTCTATTTTGCGAACGTCGAATAAGGAATAAATAATTTTTTCTTTTTGTTCAACTGTTTTTTTTTTAATAAAGTGAATCATTCACTTAGTAAGACGATAGTGATGGTTTTTGAAAGGTAGGACACTACGACCTAGTGTTCATCAGGGGATGCTTATTCCGACTCTGATGTACGGTAGTAAATGTAGGGTTTGACAGAAGAGTCATGGAAGCAGACTGAATGCGGTGGAAATGCGAGCATTAAGAGGTATGTATGGTGTAACTTTGAATGATAGAATAAGAAATGATGATATAAGAGAACGATGTGGAGTAAAAGATGGTCTCGTGACAAAAGTTGAGTTGAGAAAGGGATGCAAAAGAAATTTACGTTACGAATGTGGATGGAAGGAACATATATATATATATATATATATATATATATATATATATATGTGTGTGTGTGTGTGGCGGAGAGGAAGGGAATATATATATATATTCCCTTCCTCTCCGCCAATCCACGGTCTGCCGTGCCAATGGATGCGTGGCTAGGGTCGCAAACGTGCCGATCGTCCCGGGGTCGGGCTCCCCCGGGGACTATGGTGCCTTACCTCAGCATGCAGGGCTCTGCTGGGGCTGACCTCTATCCTCCCTTGCGGCTCGTGGGATTCACTAAGACAAATTTAATATACCTAATATGTCGAAAATGACGGTGACGTGGTTCGCCACCCGTCACGTCCTGATTCTCACGAGGGCGAAAAGCGACCAATGACGAGCCGTTTCGCTGCGATGAATGGCAGCGGATGGAGCTCTGTGGTCTCTGCCAACCCCTGCGGGGGGATAGGCGTGAATATATATATAAAAAAAATATATGTGTGTGTGTGTTTGTGTATCTGTTATGTGTATATAATAATAATAAATACGATAGTTGATAGTAGTTTTCCACATGACGAGACCTAGGGGCGTTCAAGTGACGAGGGTATGAAACGAAAGACCGGCAATACATTTGAGACGAATATCTATGGGCGTCGACTACAAAATGAACCTGCACGTGCGTTTGCCTATTCTGCGATAGAAAGAAATATATATAAGCACCTTATATTGTCTTTACAACGGGTGTGCTCCTTAGAATTCTTGGGAATAGTTTCTGCCGCTAAATTTCACCACCTCACAACTAGCCCCAAAGAAAATTATCATCACTATAATCTGCTTGATTGGTGTTCTAGTACGGCTCATTTTTAACGAATATTTTCCGCGAACCACAACTTTGTGGAACGACCCACCTTAACACGTTTTTTTTATGGGATAGGAAGGCAAACGAACAAGCGTGTCACTTGATGGAAAGCAATCAACACTCCGCACTGCCTATGATCCGCAGCGTGGCACTTTCGCACTGCCTATGTGCGAAAGTGCCGCCCTTTAAGGAAATTGTCATTATGGGAGATGGGAGGGGGAGATGGTTGGGCTTCCGGAACTCAACAGCTCACCGTAGGAAGAGCGATAGCTAAGCTAACACCAGACGCCGGTTTTCTGCGGGAGTGTGGTACTTCCCCGGGCGAGCCGGCCCATTCATGCTGTAAATAATAAATTTCTGAAAGGCCGACAACGCTTTTTGCAATGTCCGTTTGCATTTCCCAATTCTTACAATATTTCATTTAGAAAGGTAGTTCTTATTTTAATCCTTCTGAATGCACGCCCCAATTCCCATTCTCAAAATTGTTTCCGGTCACGTGATTCCCGTTTTAAAAATTGGGTCAGCATGCAAACGATCCCCATGGCGTGCACATTATGGGGTACTTTGTGGAAATACACCAATCATGATTACGTTGGTTAATGTCCGCTGAAAATTTTAGTTGTTCTTTTTACCATTTTCTAAGTTTACATAGTCAGCGTGTCAGCTTACGTTTTGATAAAACGGTCGCCATTCTACCAAAACCTACTATAGACTTTGGCATTCAGTCCTGATGAACTTTAAAAGTCACAAATTTTTTTTAACAGCCCATATATGTCCCACTTCTGAGCACGGTCGTCTCCATTTCTGGAGGAACAGACGTTAACCCACCACGCTTGCCCAATGCGGATTGGCGGGGTTACCAGACTCGGAATAAATATTTGTAGTCCATACATATATTTATTCCGATGCGGGGATCGAACCCGCCACCATAAGTCCGCGGGCAGAGGGCCCCGCTACTGAGCCAGTTGGTGATCGAAAGTATCATTCCACTTAAACGCTTTAATAAAACTATATTGTACAATACGCCACCACAATTAAACAATGTAACTGATAAAAACTGGTCAAAATGAGGTTGGCAATTATGAAGGCTTATATGAACCTGGCAGTTATAAAAGGTACAAGACGACCGATTGCCTCAGTGGCGGGGCCCTTCGCCCGCGGAGTCAATGGTCGCGGGTTCGATTCCCGCATCGGAATAAATATTTATATGTATTTATAAATGTTTATTCCGAGTCTGGTAACCCCCCAATCCGCATTTCCTTTCCTGCCCCTTCCTTTCTTTTCTATCCTTACCCTTCCTCTCCGCCAATCCATGGTCTGCCGTGCCAATGGATGCGTGGCTAGGGGCGAGCCTAGTCGCAAACGTGCCGATCGTCCCGGGATCGGGCTCCCCCGGGTATTATGGTGCCTTACCTCAGCATGCAAGGGCTTTGCTGGGGCTGACCTCCATCCTCCCTTGTGGCTCGTGGAATTCATTAAGACGAATTTAATATACCTAATTTGTCGAAAATGACGGCGACGTGGTTCGCCACCCGTCACGTCCTGATTTTCACGAGGGCGAAAAGCTAGCAATGACGAGTCGTTTCGCTGCGATGAATTGTAGCGGATGGAGCTCTGTGGTCTCTGCCAACCCCTGCGGGGGATAGGCGTGAATATATACAAAAAAAAGTTATAAAAGTCAATGATTTGTTTTTTTTATTGTTTTGTCTTTCTTGGTCCTCACTTGTCACTTATCAACTAAATTACGTAATAAGCTAATCTACAATAAAGCAACTTATACTTATCACGTTATAAAATATACACAGAATAGAATAGTTCAAAAACCAAAAGGAGATAACGCATCGCTCCTACAATAACATAAGAGTCTGAAAATGAAATAAAAACACAACGCCACTTTTTTATGGCAATTAATTATAACTATCATGCCTGTATCAAGTGAAATACAATAATATCAAATCTTTGAAATATAACTAGTCAGCTTGTCACGTATTTTACCAAAATCTTCTATGGACTTTTTCAGTCAACTTAAAAAGTTACGATACACGCATTCATTTCATATAACTTCACTTATACGCCTTAATCGAACTATATTGTATAATACGTCACCACAATTAAACAATATAACTTATGATAATATAAGATAATGAAAATGAAATAAAAATACAACGTCACTGATGTAAGTTGGCGGAAAAACTCCAAAAATTATTTTAATCTATAAATTATAAATCATCGGTGTTGTAAATACAATGTAACCTCCATGTAACGTCAGTCGATTTAACGACAAACTCCCTAAAGCGTCGATATCACTCGGCTTTGGTTGGTTTAGCTTGTTTCCCACACAATGATACACTCTATATACACACCATTACACCCACTCTCAATAACGACAACTCTATATAACCTCAAAATATGCACAGTCCCTTGAGGGTCGTTATATAGAGTTTGCACTGTATATATAACACCAGGAAAAGGCTTATGGGGAAAAGTGTGATCTATATACGGCGTTTTTTGCACTAACAAGAGAACACTGGGGAAAATAATAAGCAAAATGGTTGGTGAGTTTACTTTATTTATATATTATTTTTTACAAAATGGCCGTGATATAATTGATAATGACAGTCTGACCTTAATTAAATCAAAAAAAGCTTAGAGTTAAACTAAATAACTAGTTGTGTAGTTTTACTCTAAGCTTTGCTAAATGTATGCTAATGTTACTATGCTAAGTAAATCTCGCAACGCTTACAATACTATTTCACACTCGGCAAAACTATTCATAGACCAGCACTGCTTCTGCATTGTCTATGGTGTTGCAGTTGTCTACGAGTGGCGTTGATTGCTCTCCATCGGGTGACACGCTTTCTCGTTTGCCTTCTAATCCCACGAAAAGAAACAATCTTAAATTATATAAGCTTTTTTTTATGGCATAGGAAGGCAAACGAGCAGGCGTGTCACCTGATGGAAAGCAATCAACGCCGCCCATAGACATCCGCAATGCCATAGGCAGTGCGGAAGCGTTGCCGACCTTAAAGGAAAGTGAAATTATGGGAGTGGGAGTGGAAATGGGAGTGGGAGTGGGAGAGAGAAGGGGAGGGTGTTGGGCCTCCGGAACTCAGACCGCTTACCGTACGAAGCGCGTAGACAAGCTACCACTCAGACGCCGGTTTTCTGCGGGAGTGTGATACTTCCACGGGCGAGCCGGCCCATTCATGCTGCAGACACATAATATGCCATTCTTGACAAAGTATTCGTCTGCAGCGTGGCTCTACCACTATTGAGCTGTAAATTTTCTCATTCAAATTAAGAAAATTGTCAGAGTTTTAGACATTCAAAAAGAGAAGAACGACACAAACGAAATACACACGCAAGCACACGCACTAACTAATCATACCCCATATATCTTATCACAGCGGTATACGGCAAAACTTAATTTAAGTTTTTACATATACATATATACATACATACATACATATCGTCACGCCTGTCTCCCGTAGGGGTAGGCAGAGACCACAGATCTCCATCTGTTACGATCTCGGCATACTTTCCTTGCTTCCTCCACACTCATTATTCTCCTCATGCAAGCTCGCCGGTTGAGGGTACTCTTGACCTGGCCTTTCTTAAAAAGTTCAGCAATTTGGTCAACGTACGTTTTTCGTGGTCTTCCTCTTCCGGCCCTTTTATCCACATTTGCAAGGTAAATTTCTTTTGCCAGTCGTCTTTCAATTTAAGTTTTTGTATGCCGTATAACAATATAAAGAAAATTATAATTAATAAATAAAAAATAAAAGTTTAAAGGTCCATCATTGTAACGGATTCCCAGAAGTAACGTCGGATCCCATCAGCAAACGCCTTAAGCCTTTTCAGTGCATCCAACACGTCCTCTGCCCACGACCACCATGAGGACATCGTCATTCGTTGGTTCACTCGCTGGTGAAACTCGAGACGTTCTCCGCAACCGTCTCTTCGGAACAGGTGGTGGTGAATCTGGAATTTGAGAACATAAAGCGATATTTCCGACCCTCAAAGGCACGCAATGCATTTACAATACCTAAGAGGTTATTGGCTCAGTGGCGTGGATCTCCGCCCGCGGAGTCAATGGTCGCGGGCTCGATCCCCGCATCGGAATAAGTATGAATTACAAATATTCATTCCGTGTCTGGTAACCCCGCAAATCCGCGTGGTGGATTAACGTTCGTTCCTCCAGAAATAGAGAGGTCCGTGCTCAGCAGTGGGACATATATGGGATGTTAAGAAAAGGTGTTATATTCTAGTAATATATACATGTGTATATAGAAGGAAGAGAAGAAAAGTTTCATCCCCACCAACTGGATGAGTGGAGATCCAGTACTTTTGCTGAAACTTCTTTCCACACAGCACACTGTGGTACCGGCTGCGTTCAGTGGTGTTTTCCGTCCGTCATTGGCATTAAAGGCCGGAAACTCTTCTGTAACATCTTTGTCTTCCTATACCAAAAAAAGACACTTACCACCACCGTGGTGACGCCGCTAGGTGTGCGAACGGGATGAACTGCTTGCCCTGCGTATTAGCGAGCAAGACGACAATAGCGCGTGGAATAATGCCAGTGAAACGTAGATGGCGGTCTGATAGCGGGCGAGCCATGTTGGTATTTCTTTGTTGCAACTCTGAGGATCAAATTAAAGGTACACATATATATTCTCACTCCCGTAGGGGTAGGCAGAGACTACAAATCTCCATCCGCTACTATCCCGGTACAGTACCGTGGCCTCTTGAGCTACTACCGTATCACTCCTTGTCTTCTGTCTTGTGAGCTTAATCGCAAGCGTGCCAACCGTCCCGGGATCGGGCTCCTCCGGATTGTATAGTGTCTTACCTCAGCATGCGGGGCTCTGCTGGCGTTGACTTCCATCCTTACTTGCGGCTCATGGGGATCACTATGACGAATTTTAATAAACGTAATTTGTTAAAAAATTACGGCGACGGGGTTCGCCACTCGTCATTCCTGATTCCCACGAGGGCGAGAAGCGACTAACGGAGAGCGGTTTCGCTACGACGAATATAAGAGGAAGGATGGATGAAAAGTTGAATGAATGTGGAGGAAGTAAGGAAAGTATGCCGAGATCTTAGCAGATGGAGATGTGTGGTCTCTGCCTACCCCTAAGGGAGACAGGCGTGACGATATTTATGTATGTATGTATGTAGCGTTGAGAACTGCATTTATGTATAGGATAATGGATGGGAACAACAAACCTTATCGAAGGTTATATCCGCGGTGCAGTTATTGGGATATCCCATCACACCACAACAAGACCAAGGTGGTTGGATCGGTTGCAGGAACGTGGACCTGTGAAAGAGTTAAACAATTATATATGTTTCTTCTAGAGCTGTTTCTACGTACTCATTTATCCTAATGTGAGAATGGAACCCACACACCCACTATTAACTCCGAAATCGGGAGTATTTGCCACAGAGCTAATAGAGTTCCTGTTCTTTCGTTCCTAAAGCAGGATTAGACTGGTGTAATCTAAAATAAAGGTAATCCTGCTTTGGGTTATAATAAAAATTGAACAACGCGTTCATACCCCTATATATATATATATATATATATATATATATATATATATATATATATATATATATATATATATATATATATATATATATATATATATATATATATATATATATATATATATATATATATATATATATATATATATATATAAATATAAGAAACGCTGTTGGATTACCTACTACATAACACAACATAACAATTGAACACAAGATAATTTAAAAAAAAGACTATATAAATGGCTATATATACACCGTAACTTAATAATTACCCGAGAACATTAAGTAATATATTTAGCGATATACATTAAATTTGGCGAAGAAAAAAAATTTTTATTTTTATGAAATATTTATTAAAAATGGCCTTAATATACATCAAAAATTATACAACAAAAAATCCTGCTAATTCAAATAAACATCATTATCATTCCAATATGAACTGCACCCAAACCAACCTAATTTAGTCGCGTAATATTTACAGGATATCTTTGAAGTCCCATAAAACAATATTTTTGTATGAACGCTATAATATTTGAATGTTACTTACTGACATACATATTTTTACAAACGCGAATTTTAGTTTTCTCGGGTAATTAAACAGTCACGGTGTATAAATGGAAATATAATACTAAGGACTTTTTTGCTTTAAAAGTTGGATCGAATGTATATAATAGATGAATCTATTATAATTTTAATGACAATGTAACAGTTTATTAATTATTTAATACTTTGTAACCATAAACGACTTATGTGTTTAGATTACTATGTATCTATACGTGTATATAGTTTATGTAGAGTTGAAATTATAAACAAAAAATAAATAATTAATGACTTCTATACGCCATAAGTGGCAATGTGATGGAGTTTTTAAACGTCTTTTTTCATCTTGTTACACCTCACATTATGCAAATAAATAATAATTATTATTATTAAGTAAACTACAATAAAAATAATAACAATTGAGATGAACAAATAAATAAAATAAAATAGTTGCTTACGTGTAGTTTTGTTCACAGCAATGAAACGCCAGTCGCATCGCGTGTGTCCATATACCGTCCTCAATTTGCAATCCCTTCTGTAATAAAAAAATTATCTATTTTTTTTCTATTCCATAAAAAGGTAAACGAGCAAGCGTCCTGATGGAAAGCAATCAACATCGTCCTTCGACATCTACAACGCCAAAGGCATTGCAGAAACGTTGCCGGCCTTTGAGATTTGTGTAGGCTTTTTTAAACGTTCCAATGTCTTATCGCTGCATAAATACCGCTAAACGTAGCTAATTCCACGGAGGTGTAGAGTGTGGAAATAAGTTCGGTTGATTCGATCTCGGATAGGAGGGCAAACGAGCAAGCGTGTCACGTGTCACCATAGGCATTGCTGAAGCGTTACCGGCCTTTAAGAAATGGAGTCAGGCGTTACTTTGCGGAAATCCATTACTATGTGGACAGTTAAAACTTTTACTTAGCCAAGATCCGCGACAAGCAAACAACAATAGAAAATTAATAATGTGTGTTTTCCTACTGGATGAAGTGGATTTACACGGAACTTAAGCTAAATCTTACCGAAAAACGGTCGTCAGCAACTCTCCACCCACCAACCACTAGACACAACACTAAACACACATTACCACTTTTCCATCATGTAAACGATACGTGTTTCGCCCCAACACGAGGGATCTTCAGGTATAGTAGACTCTACGGAAGACAACCGAAAAGTCCTAAGTATTACACACAGTAAAGTCCGAAGTATTTGGGCTTGTTTTTGAAGGTTCCTATGTCGTATCCGTTCGGAAAGACCCCTGTAAGTTGTACAGGATAGTGGTGCGTGGAAATAAGTTTCCAGAAACCGTACCACCGTACTGGATGTAATGGTGTGCTGGAAATGTTAACCCTTTTCTTGATAATGTATCTGTAGAGATACATCAGAATTAAAAACGTAATATATTTATCAATGCTTTTGGCAATGTATCCCACAAGATACATGTGATTGTTTTAAACTACCCTCATGAATTTTTTTTAATTTTTTTTTCTAGACACCTTGGGTCATTAGGGTTAAGTGCTATGAATATTATTTTGATATTCAAAAAAATAAGTCTGCCAAGTTAAGGGTTAAGGACGGAATTTGTCTAAATTGTCTAAAATTAGTTGTGGAAGTGAGCGGTAGAAATAATTCTAAACGATTCTCTCCGAGTTAGACGTGAATTACAAATTAAAAAATTTTGAACTTAGACTTCTTCGGCTCGGTATTGCGTCTATAGTGCTCCGGACGTTGCTAATGTCCAATTGTGAAGGTGATGAAGTGTCATCAGGTAAACCCTTGCTCATTTACCAAGTTAAATGACGTGAATGGAGAGCTCCGGGGGCCAATTTTTTTAAATTTTCTTCATTTACTTCTTACCTTGCTATTTTTCCACATCCTTACACCATAGGCTACCCGTCTACAGGGCTATGAGGACTGCAATGTTTATTGGCGGCAGTTTGTTTTATGGGATAGGAAGGCAAACGGGGCATTTCATTATAGAAAGCAATCAATGTCGTTCATACATACCTGCGGTGCCATAGGCATTACAGAACCGTTTGCATGACTTTTTAAAGTATTTAGGCTTGTTTTTTGAAGGTTAGGGATAGCTAATAATGCAGTGTAAGTGGTGCGTGGTAAGAATTTGGCGACATACAAAAGTGTCGCGGCACAATAGTTGAGAACCGCTGATTTAACATAAAGTGACGACGAGAAGGTAATAAGGTACCCTATTGGGAGTAACTGATTGTACAGTGTGAGTGGTGCGTGGAAAGAGGCAGGTTTCAATCGCAGCAGCAGATGTTGTTGAGAGTGCGACGTGCCTTGGATAATAGACACTTTAACAAAACGACCCGAGGCAGTTATCCCGGTTTACCTCCCTGAACCAAGACCAATGTTGGTAGCTGATTCCACAGGGCAGTGGTGCGTGGTAAGAAGTTTCGGGGAAAACGCACCGTACTGGATCGCCACTTATCCAGATGGTGGGGATGAAACTTTTCTTTGTGACAGTGATAGCTTACTATAGCTTATCATACGCTCGATCGTTTTCTACCCTTCAATAAAATATACGTGTAAGTATCAATACATATCGGAAACCGGAAGATCCAAACAAACGAACTCAAAACATTTAATAGGAAACAAAACTATCTCGGCTGGTCCCCGTGGAGGATATCGATCAACCCCTTCCAGCTTCCGTTGCCGACCTTAAAGGAAAGTGAAATTATGGGAGTGGCAACCGGAGGGGGAGTGGGAGTGGGAGTGGGAATCAGAGGGGGAGTGGGAAGGGGAGGGTGTTGGACCTCCGGAACTCAGACCGCTCACCGTACGAAGCGCGGTAGACAAGCTACCACTCAGCCGCCGGTTTTCTGCGGGAGTGTGGTACTTCCCCGGGCGAGCCGGCCCATTCATGCTACAGACAAATAATAAGCCATTCTTGACAAAATATTCGTCTGCAGCGTGGCTCTACCGCTAGTAAACTAAATAGTATTAGTAATAAAGGTCCCAATAAAAAAAAGTATCTCGAAACATATAATAGAAATGATGTAATGAAATTCATACTCTACCTCAACTACATTCGATGTGTAATAGTACAGTAGTGCACTCTCCAGAAGCAATAGTAGTATGACCAGGATGGAGTACTGTTGGTTGGAAGAATTATTATGTATGTATGTACACGTTAATCAATAAATATATCAACTTTTTAAGAAAGGACAGGTCAAGAGTAACCTCAACCGGCGGGCTTGCATGAGGAGAATAATGAGTGTGGAGGAAGTAAGGGGAGTATGCCGAGATCGAAGCAGATGGAGTTCTGTGATCTCTGCCTACCCCTACGGGAAATAGGGGTGATGATATGTATGCATGTATGTAATCAATTTCTCTGAATATCGGATTTAATATACTACCAATTATTCTCTTTCTATCGATCACGATCACCAAGATTTAACCCAGGGGTTTTTCTTCTTAATTTTCATAGTCATTATCTTGGGAATTTAGAACTGCGGATTCTCGTTCCTTGCCCGTTGACTTCTGCACCAGACATTTTTGGCGTTAGTTAAACCCCAAGGCACGCTAAAACCTCTATCGAACGATTTCCCGGCCGCCTAGCCAGAGCCAGAGCCTTATCTGTTACCTAACAGAGAGCATCTACCCGCTCGGGTATCGCCGCCGAAGCCCATACAGGTGAATTTTACTTGGGCCGGATAAGATGTTAATACCGTCCTCCCCTTACTCCCCCTTTTTCCCAGTTCTTTGTGCCACTAGATGGCGTTAAACTAACTAAATTCACAGTATCATTGCATTCGTTTGTTATATAATATCATTATCATCATCAATACAGTCATAAAAGTGCACAACTGGAAATTGGCTTCTCTCAAGGCTGAAGATTGAAGATATACATATATTCCTATAATCCTCACAATTGGCTGGTGAAGTGTAAATTGCAAATTGATTTTATTCATTCATTGTCGGCTTATATAGTCGGCTACTACGACATCTATTGGAAGAAAGGGTATGCTCTTCTCTATGGCGAAGAATAAAATTGGCAAAGCAGTCGTGGTCGTTATGTTGGCGGTGACTTGCTTAACCAGATGCCACCATTCATCCCTCACAGCTGCCTTCTTCATGCACTCAGGTAGAAGGCTATTGACAGCGAACTACATTTCACCGATTCAGATCCGTCCACCGTTTAAGAAATCCGCCTTTTCCCTGCTCTACCATGCACTTTTTCCCGAACCACCAGGCGCTCGATGGACGTGTTATCGCGTCGAGATACGTGCCCAAAGAAGAAAAGTATGCTACCTTGGACAATGGAGGATAAGCGCTGCTTAACACTGAGTTTTTGGAGAACGGAGACGTTTGACCATAAAACATAACGGCCACGACTGCTCTGCCAAGAGTATGACTAACAAGAAGAAGGAGATAAATAACATTTCATTGAAAAATTTATTTGTTTTTTACTAAATTTGCAGATTTATTTCAGTTAAAAAAAACCAAGAAAAATGAATAAAGAAAAATGAAGTATGAATGAATGAATGTATGAAGGGACCAGAAAATTTATATATGTTATAAAAGTAGATAATTAGATGATTATTAGTGTCATATCCCTTAGTGCAGCGGTCACCAAAAAGGTAGTCCGCGGACCTATTTAGTGTAATGTTAGATAGTCGGTATGACTATTTTTATAAAAGGTACGGCTGTGTGTTTATTTAGTAATCCAGTCCCCTGGTGCCACATTCACATGGGGCAATGTAATGCGTCCAAAATACCCAGATAAAGCTGATACCCAGAAATGGATTGCCACATGCTATTGTTAATGATCTGAATAAACGGTTCACAGACAACTCACCATAAACAGCAGGAATTGGGATCCGTCGATGGCACCATAAAAACCCATTAGCGCAATAAAGAAGAAGAAGATTGATAAAACCGCGAAAGCTATGCCCAATTGTACGCTGAGAGCCTCTTGTGGTAGGAGTGCCTGTAACATTTAATAGAAGAAGATCAGAAGAAATTTTGGAGAAATGTGATCTACCATTTCTTCCCCAGCGTCACCTTTTATACTCTGTTACTGTGCTGAAACGTGGACACTGACATTCCGTTTGCTTCACAAGCCCAAAGTCACTCAGAGAACCATTGAGAGTGCGATTCTCGGAGTTTATTAGGTGGATATGAAAAAACTTATTAGAAAACCAAAGCCATACCCAATCATTATCACATTATCAAATTTGATAGTGGCTGGGAAATGGAGAGTCGCTGATGGCAGTTTTACTATAAGAGTTTAAGTTCCCTGTAAATCTACTAAGCCTGTTTTTGTAACTTCCTTCTTGTGCGATTTGTTTAATGGGATTTTATTGCATTTTGAACGTTTTTCCTTGTAAACAATGACGAATAAAATGTCTTAATTTGTAATTTGATTAGATTAGATTATTTATTTTGTTAGAAAGCCCTATTTCATGTATTTCGTTAATAATTGACGTATTTTTAAGTGGGATTTTTTTACGTTCCCTCTCCGCGCATATTTTTTTCTGTAAAATGTACAAAATTATTTCCTATAAGTAAATTTTTATGAAATTTCCGATTTTTATTTATACGATTTCTCTAGTCGACCCTATCTAAAAAAAAGCCGGGTACGCTGGTCTAATCTAAAAAAAGCCGGGTTAAATGTTCAATTAACCTAAATCGAATAAAAGTACGAATCATGTTACGAACGTTCATGATACCCGGATAACAATCGCTTATTACCGATATCCGTGTATCCGGGTCAACGCATCGATTGTATAATGATTCAAAACGTTTAACCCGTGTAAGTAGGACATGAGGGTTCATGCGAACTGGCTTTGTGTTTAGCATTGTATTACTTTCTATGTTATTATGTGCTCCTAGTACATTTTTACAGCCGATGTACATATTAGCGAGAAGCCCTACCCATTTCCGAAAGAATTGACTCCCCCCTCCCGCGTTTGTCCAAGGTAGCAGGCAGGGTTGGCAGGATACCCCAGACTCTGAATAAATAGGTGTTAACCGTACATAAATTTATCTTACAGAAATCATTGTCGCCCAGCAAGCGAACGTTTCGCTATAGCGTCATCAAATGGCGTATTGGCATAATTCTGCACAATTGGTTTTTAGTTTGGCTTAAAATTACTATAATCTTACTTTTACAGTTCCATAACAATAGTGATGTTGAGTTTATTCAAATATAACTGTGCAGGATAAATAGTGATTATGTAGGTCATAAAGTGTCTGTTATAGTAATCAAAAACATACATAGCGATATATACAAGGCAATTATAGGCGAAATAATATAAAACGATTGTTAAAGTGACAGATAAGTTTATAGAGACAGAATAAATTCATAGCTATAGTTAGTTATACACACATGTATAATGGAATAGTGAATAGTTATAGGACGTACATTACGTTGTTTATAAATTGTGTTTATACATTAAATGTGGCTTGAAATATTATAGATTCACGTATAGTTATAGTCACATACTTATAGTGCATAGGTTTTTAATAGATTTATATCATTTTTTGTTAGTTATAAGTTTCTTTGATTTTATTGTTTATTGTATCTCGCTTATAGATTTGTTGTGTCATTGTAATAATAAATAGAATGGAATAGTTCATGTGTATAGAAATATTTACAATTTGTACATAGTGTGTCGAGCCTGCCTGCCAGCCTGATCGTCATTATTAACTTAAAACACTTATAAATTAAATTTATAAAGAAATAATATAATAAATAATAATAAACACCACATATGGAGTTAATAAAATCAATAAAGTCAATATAAAATAATCAAATATCAATGTTTGGTAAAAATCATAAACACGAAATATAAGTTATTATTATAAGTTTTTATAATAGAAATCCTAAATGCACACGATTATTTTCCCTATTTTTAAGGAATTTAATTCTTATTTAATAATCAAAAAGTAATCATGTCACTCTCAAGTCACATAACGGCAAACGCCAATCAAACATTACGTCTTGTTTCACCAAACCACTCATTAAAGAGGTCATTGATCCCTTTACTTTAAAGAGGTCACTGATTCCTTTAGTTTTAAAGAGGTCCTCGACCCTTTTCTTTGCGTCATATGTTCAAGCTGTTGAGTTCAACGTTGAAATACCTTTATTTTTATGAATACATTTTTCATCTAAATAAAATATTTAATTTTTTTTAAATAGTTTCTTTTATTTCTGATTATTGATAAAGTCAGGTGTTAATTGAAAAATAAATTGTAAATTATACTTATCGTTATATAATATTACAGTAAAAAAATAATTTCGTTTAACTTTGACTTTATCCATGTTTTATTATACGAGAAAAATAACACTCTGTAAAAAGGTGTTTTATTTGACCGGGTTGTTGGTGCCAGGTCGCGACATCCGACCTGCAGTTTTCATTGATTTGTATAGCTTTTAGCATAAACGAAGCGCGTCGAATTGTAGCACAAATGGGTTCACAGAATAGCTAAGAAGGGTTAGTACATAAGAGTATCAAAAAATACTTAAGAGATAGCTTTTTATTGTGCTACCACGTGTCGTACGGTGATTGAGTGAATCCGGAGTACAAAAAAATATGATAAACGTGTGAGCCCATAAAACCTTATTGGTTTTTGTTGGGCCAAGTTCCCTGTTTCTTCTACTTAATAATTTAATAAGCTCATAAATATTTAAATTTAATAAACGCATAAATATTTAAACTTAATTAGCTCACAAATATTTAAATTTAATAAGGGTATAAATATTTAAATTAAAAAAGCGCATACATATTTAAATTTAATAAGCACATACATATTTAAATTTAATAAACACATAAATATTTAAATTTAATAAACGCATAAATATTTAAATTTAATAAACGCATAAATAGTTAAATTTAATAAGCGCATAAATATTTAAAAGTAATAAGGGCATAAATATTAACGCATAAACCTTTCAATTTAATAAACGCATAAATATTTAAATTAAATAAGCGCATAAACTTATAAATCTCACTATATTGTTTACTCATGTATATTATTACAGAAAAAAGGAAACTTAAACTTGGTTGTGTTAATAAATTTTACATATTTTGAAGCAAATATTTTTTTTATTATATAATATATGGGAAGCTTTTTCTTAACATTTTTTCTCTTACCTCTCTTTTAAAACTATTAATGATCTCAGGAACCATTAATTTTATAGTCTATCTTCCTTCTTAAAAGCTTTTAAAAGTGGGAATTTTGAGATTTATATTAGTAATATATTTAGTAACATTTTGTTGACTTATTTTATAAGGTGAACAATTTTATTTTTTTTATATATTGTTTAGATTTTGCAATAACTAAATATATCCTTATCTTATATAGTATGTTTTAATTCTTTTTTGGGACTGAATGCGTGTAGCCGAAGATCGGGCTAAGTGATACTCCTTGAGGGAAAACATAGTCCAGAAGTGTTCGCCACAGTCTGGTCATGGTAAATTTACGTTTATATTATTATCCATATATAAAGACTTGAAGACTGCTAATAGAACGGGCTTAGAACTTTTTTGATTAATGTTAGAGGTATGACAATTGTTATAAAAGGTATGATATGTCTGTGTGTTTATTTAATAATTCAGTCCCATGGTGCCACGTTCACATGGGACAATGTAATGCGAAACCTAATAACATATTCAATGGGGAAACACGACATGAAAGCTTGAATAATTTAAAAAGGAGAATTCGGTTCATTCCATTCAGTTTGAAAACGATATAGGGTCTTTTAGAAAATTATGCCGTTTGAAAATGAAGCTACCAATAAAAATTGTACGGAATCCATTTTACTTTAAAAATTATCATTTATTAAAATAAATGAAGTAATTTAAAGAAAAATGAAGTAAAAGAAGAGCTAATAATTCTAGCTTTCGTTTTACTGCACGCACCTTAAAAAAACACGGTAACATATCAAAATGCTAGCACCTAATGCCGATATTCTGTGCAGCTGTCTTAACCTCCGATCCAGCAGACTCATTTTTACAGCACGGGTGCAATGGAATCAGCCAGGTGCCCATAGAATCAAAACCCACCTTCATTGTTGGATTTCCAATGCTTTGGATCGCTAGAGACAACGTGTTCGGCGATGAGATGATCCACAGACATATGCCGAAGACCACAGCACACAGTGTCTGAAAGAATATTTTTTTTACAGGATAGAAGGGCAAACGAGCAGGCGTGTCACCTGATGAAAGCAATCAACGCCGCCAATGGTCATCCTCAGCGCATAGGCAGTGCGGCAGCGTTGCCGACTTTTAAGGAAAGTGACATTATGGGAGTGGGAGGGGGAGTAGGGGGAGGGGTAGTGGGAGTGGGAGGGGTAGTGAGAGGGGGGTAGTGGGAGTGGGAGGGGGAGTGAGAGGGGGAGTGGTAGGGGAAGGGTGTTGGGAATCCGGAATTCAGGCCGCTCACCGCACGAAGCGCGCTAGCTAAGCTATCACTCAGACGCCGGTTTTCTGCGGGTCTACAACGCTACCCGCATTGTAGAAGCATTTGCCGAGTTTTAAGATATGTGTGGGCTTGTTTCTTGCAGGTTCCAATGATGTATCGGTTTGAAAAAATCGCTAAAAATAACTGGTTCCACAAAATATTAGTGCGTGGACACAAGTTTCGGGGAATGTGCACCGTATAAGATCGCCACTCATCCAGGTAAAAAACATTTTTTTTTTGTTTTTTATAACCGAGCAGGCAAACGAAAATGCGAGTCACAAACTAAAGAAACATAGCCTTCCACATAGCAAACTAAAGTAGCAATGGGCTGGCCACGTTTGTCGGAGATCCGACAATCGTTGGGGTAGACGAGTGCTGGAGTGGAGACCGCGTCTCGGTAAACGTAGTGTGGGACGGCCCCCGGCTAAATGGTGCGATGATCTGCGCAGGGCGGCTGGCAGAAACTGGGTGCGTGAAGCCAGCTCGGCCAGATCGGCCTGGATGGCACTTCATGGTGGAGGCCTATGTCCAGCAGTGGTCTGCCGCAGGCTGTTGATTGATTAAACATTTCTCGTAGATTAATTTTGTAATGTTGACGTTATTAATAAAACTTCTGGGTCTAGGTCTGATCTGGGTACCCAAACAGTCCGCTTTGGAGAAGCGTGGTGGGTAAGCGTCCATTTATCCAGAATTTTTAGTTAAAAAAATACGAATCTTCGTATTTCATTAACATGACATAGACTTCCGCCAAAACCCGATCTTTGGCTCCACGCATCCAGTTTCTGCCAGCCACTCCGCATAGATCATCGCTCCGTTTACCCGCATGGGTAGGGGGGAGAGTGGATACCACATAACATTTATTAAAATGCGATCTATACAAACAATTTTATTCACTCACCATGAAAAACAAGTTAAAAAATATAAGTAGAAGGGTCGCCATTTTCGAAACATTTCCAGCTTTACCACTCATACCTGGAAGTAAAGAAATATATAGATAAAAATGTTGATGACCCAATTGAATGTCTGGGTAAGTTATCACTTTCGCAGTCAATGGGCTCGATTCCTGTATCGAAATAAGTTCGACCCATCGTCTGAGCCAATTAGGTCGTCAACATTATTATCTATATATTAAAACATTTCATTAAAGCATAAAATATAATTTTAGAAATTATGTTAGTTACAAAAATTTAACTTTTATTATTATATAATATATAAACTGAATTTTATAACACCTTAAATGTAAATATTACAAAGAACGCACTTAATGCTTTCAACCTTCTGTTAGTCAATCCAGTGTGTGTGAATTAATGAATATATTCACCAATATTTATCAAAAATACTAGAGCCAATTCATTTTTAATTTTTTTTCTAAAATAATAAATTAACGAAGTAAAAAATAACACTTTGTAAATCCCTTAAAAGTTTATTATTAAACACAATTTTGGTTTTTTTTAAGATTACATCACTATAGATTATAAAACTAAACTTTATGATCGTATGATTTAATAAATTGTCAATTCTTTTTTAAAATTTTCCAAAATAATAAATAAACGAATTAAAAAATAACACTTTGTAAATCCCTTAAGAGTATACTGAATTATTAAAAACAATTTTGTTTTTTTATTTTTCAATATTTCATTACTAAAAATTATAAAAATAAACTTTTCCCGCCAACGATCGTATGATTTTATAAATTGCCAATTCTTTTTTAAACTTTTCCAAAATAATATATAAACGAAGTAAAAAATAACACTTTGTAAATCCCTTAAGAGTATACTGAATTATTAAACACAATTTTGTTTTTTATTTTTCAAGTTTACATCACTATAGATTATAAAAATAAGCTTTTCTCGCCAATGGTCGTATCATTTTATAAATTGTCAATTCTTTTTTAAATTTTACCAAAATAATAAATAAATGAAGTAAAAAATAACACTTTGTAAATCCCTTAAGAGTATACTGAATTATTAAACACAATTTTGTTTTTTATTTTTCAAGTTTACATCACTATAGATTATAAAAATAAGCTTTTCTCGCCAATGGTCGTATCATTTTATAAATTGTCAATTCTTTTTTAAATTTTAACAAAATAATAAATAAATGAAGTAAAAAATAACACTTTGTAAATCCCTTAAAAGTATACTGAATTATTAAACATAATTTTGTTTTTTATTTTTCAAGTTTACATCACTGTAGATTATAAAAATAAACTTTTCCCGCCAACGATCGTATAATTCTATAGCAAAGGATAGAAGTGACGTAGGTACAAGTACTAGCCGTCACGGTCCAAAGACTACTGAGTTGTTTACAAATGCCTCCGGCGTTACTAAATATAGTTTATGATGAATATGTTTGATATCATTTGCTATAAATTATAAACATAGTTTTTAATTTAAGTGAAATATTACTATTATTTATTTGCATATAAAAATAAAGATTTAGAATTTAAAAATATTGCTACTGGCCAAAAATATAATAAAATATATTTAAAGTAAAACCACGCGTTCGAAATTCGAAATCGTCTATGCGATAATCCACATCGGTCAAATAAAAACAAAATACGTAACTTTTGGTGCAGTTTATTTATTTATTTATTCTTAATGTATATTTATGTTACAAAGGCGTACTTAAAGACGGAAAGTATCCTCCAGTCAGCCTATGCGTTGAAAAAAACTATACAATTCATATTAATATTTAATATATTATGTGGACAGTTAGAACTTTTACTTAGCTAAGATCCGCGAAAAGCAAACAAAAACAAAAAAATGTGATTTACGGGGAACTTAAAATAAATCTTACCGAAAAAGCGGCCGTCAGCAACTCTCCACCTTCCAACCACTGTCAATAACCTTGCATACGACACGTGTTTCGCCCCAAGACGAGGCATCGTCAGGTATATTAGATTCTAGTAAGACAACCGTTAAGGTTAGCTATATAAAAGTAAACGTTCTAACTATAAAAGTAATGGATTACCGCAGAGTCTACTATACCTGAAGATGCCTCGTGTTGGGGCGAAACACGTGTCGTTTACATGATGGAAAAGTGGTAGTGTGTGTTGTGTGTAGTGGTTGGGGGTGTTGAATTGATGGCCGATTTTCGGCAAGTTTTTGGTTTAAGTTCCAAATAAATCCACGTCATCCAGCAGAAAAACACACATTATTTTTTTTGTCAAAGGTAATAAAGGCTATATATATATATATATATATATATATATATATATATATATATATATATATATATATATACGTGTGTGTGTGTCGCATATGCCCCGCAGGGGTTGGCAGGGACCACAGAGCCCCATCCATTACCATTCATCGCAGCGAATCGGCTCTCCATTAGTCACTTCTCGCCCTCATGAGAATCAGGACGTGACGGGTGGCGAAACACGTCGCCGTCATTTTTCAACAAATTAGGTATATTAAATTCGTTTTTTTAGTGAATCCCACTAAGCTGCAAGGGAGGATGGAGGTCAGCTCCAGCAGAGCCCTGCATGCTGAGATAAGGCGCCATAGTACCCGGGGAACCCGATCCCGGGACGGTCGGCACGATTGCGACTAAGTTCGCCCTTAGCCACGCATCCTTTGGCACGGCAAACCGTGGATTGGCTGAGAGGAGGGGCAAGGATAGAGAAGAAAGGAAATGGCAGGAATTATATATTAACATACAGATACAAATTTACCCACAGTTAATATAAGTGACTCAATACGGGATTCGAACTTGCGACCATCGACCCTGAAGCAGTAGCTTAGCCAAAGAGCCTATTAGTTCGTCAAATTATTAGCGCATTGAAATCAATCAATAAGTAATTGGATAGAAAAAATAACCGAACGGATAACCCCGCGATGGCGCTTTACATCTCGAGCGAAACATCTCAAGTCATTATCGCTGTTGTGTTAACCTCTTATAACCTGTTCTGGGAACATCTGCAAAAGTGTTGCCAGGCGCGGAAAATTTACAAAGATATAAGGAGATTTATAAAATATTTTTCAACTATGTATTATATGTAAGTATGTGAAATGATTATCGCTGTAATACATTATTTAAAGCGGGTTGGGAGAAACGATAAGTGCGGTGTATTGTGGCGAGCCCGCCGTACTGCTGCTTACGGCGACACCCGGAATCTTAAGGGGCTTCTTCAAATAAAATTCTTCAAAATGATATTAATTTATTCTTGCCTTTCATTGTACATATATATAATTATTATACTTTAATCACACTTTAGTAATTTACATATATTATTAATATATATATATATATATATATATATATATATATATATATATATATATATATATATATATATATATATATATATATATATATATATATTTATGGCACTTATATTTTTAATTGTCATGTACGAGTATAGTTTTTTTGTCGATACGTTAGTCGGAGAACCGACAATCGTTAGAGTAGACGAGTGTTGGAGTGAAGACGGCGGTAAACGTAGTGTGAGATGCCCCCCTGCTAGATGGAGCGACTATCTGCGCAAAGCGACTGGCAGAGACTGGATGCGTGTAGCCGAAGATCAAGCTAGGTGGCGCGCCTCACTCAAGAGGCCTATATCCAGCAGTGGGCTGTCGCGGGCTGATATTGAATATTAATATAATTTTAGTATCAATAAATAATATATAAATTTTTTACATTGTTAACATTCGTCTGGTTTTCACATGTAAATATATAATATACGCTCAACAACATATACACACAGATTTGCATTGAAGCGACAAAACTATAGCAAAGTTAGGTTATAAAAATACTAAAAAGCATTTTCTATTTTCATTTTAAATGCTATTTCTTCCTTTGTTTTCCAATACCAGCATTTTCGGCAGTACTTCATATAGATTTTTAATATAATCTTGATTGACATCTCTCCACTTACCTTTGATAGTCCTTTTTAACTATTCAACATTGTCAAAATGTTTCCTATTTAAGTATAAAGCATGTGCTATTCCTCAGTAATATTTAATATAGATATAAGAATTGATATGATAATAGTGACGCATCATGCTGGCTTGTAAAAAGGCTGCGACTTGTAATGAAGGTCAGTGTTGCAATTAAGGAAAATGGAATAATGAAGCTGGCAATATGGTAACTTAATCAGTGCGCTCGGGTTTTTTGAGAGAGTAATATGTATTTGTGTTATAAAGCCTGTACAACTAACTAAATAAATGACAATAAATTCTTAACTTCAGTAATGAGTTAGTTGCATTGACCTTCGATTTATTGCCATATTTGCTGGTGATACTTACGTATATTTTTAACGCTAAGTAATGATAAAGTGACGGATTTTGATAAAAAAACATCACAGTGTTATAGATGGAAAACGCGAAGATATTTTGGAATTTATTTTTCCTCGTATTCGGTGAGAACTTGTTTTTTTTTAATAAACATATTGTTTATGAGTGATTTATAACGTTTCAAGGTTATAGTTAGTTTAGTTTGGCGGGCGTAATGACACGAAGTCTTGGCCTCAACTAATAAGAGATTTTTTTTTTTTTTACGTGGGGCAATCCGTTATGGATACCCTGCCGCCCTAGGGGGGACGGCGAGTTATGTCGGACTCCGCGTGCGCGTCTACCGACTAAAACGCCACGACGGCCGCCATCGGCACTAAGGAAGAGTCCCGGGATCTCTTAAAGAACTGCTTCTGCCGGGGCTCCTCCGGCGCCTGGCTCACTAAGCCCGTCTCGAGGGTTGCGTGAGTTCGCTACCCCCGACACCCTCGCGGTGCTTAACCAGTTGTTCCTGCCATAGGGAACCACCGTCCTCCTTAAGGCCGCTTGATGAGCACTGAGGGCCCCCACCCCCGAGTGCCCACGACCTCAAAGGCCCCGCTTACGGTGGGGGAACACCAACTACTGCAGGGCCGCGACGAGGCGCGCGGGGACCGCGCTGGCGTCGTCTACGGGCGGGATCCGCTCTCTCGCGATCCCGCTCGGCAGCCTCCTTCTGGGACATGACGGTCTCGCAGAAGGTGGCTACGGCCCTCCACGCCGTATCCCCGCTCAGCATCGCCGACACGACTGCTGGCAGGGAGAGACTCTCTCCGATCCGGCCGATCAGGACCCGTCGCTCCGGTTCCCAACCTGGGCACACCGCGAGCGTGTGCTAGCATGAATGGGTCAGCTCGCCCTGGGAAGTACCATACTCCCGCAGAAAACCGGCGTATGAGTGGTAGCTTGCCTACCGCACGTCGTACGGTGAGCGACCGAGTTCCGAAGGCCCAACCCCCTCCAATTCCCACTCCCATAATGACACTTCCCTTAAAGGTCGGCAACGCTTCTGCACTGCCTATGGCGCTGCGGAAGTCTATGGGCGGCGTTGATTGATTTCCATCAGGTGACACGCCTCCTCGTTTGCCTTCCTAACCCATAAAAAAAAGACGACACTTGGATGGATATTGTGCCACCGTCTGCCATTCCTCAACCTAGAACTTCTTCAGGTTTCCGTTGAGAATTTTATTCATGTTTTGTAGTCTCGCTAAACTTGTACAAAATAAAATATACGTAGATCCGTTTCGAACGAAGTCGTGAAACTAAATGGCCATTCAACTTTCAATTAATTTCGCATAGCGAAAAAAAATTTATTGGTTCTCAAAGTGTTACACGAATAACGTGGGCCTAATTATGACGACCAACTGGCTCAGTGGCGGGGTCTTCCACCCGCGGTGTCAATGGTCGCGGGTTCGATCCCCGCATCGAAATAAATATATGAATGGATTATTAGAAATATTATTCCAAGTCTGGTAACCCCGCCAATCCGCATTGGACGAGCGTGGTGGGTTTAACGTCCGTTCCTCCAGAAATGGAGAGGCCCGTGCTCAGCAGTGGGACATATATGGGCTGTTAAAAAAAATATATAACAAATCGAAAGTGCATATCTACACAAAAAAGCGTGAATGCCGTAAAAGATACAGACGTGACATTTTTTTAATTGCACATACGGATCAAAAATAAATACTGCATCGAATGGTCCAAGTCTCAAAGCAATACGACCAATAATAATAAGATACAATTTTTTTTTCTTAAAAGTTTTTTGAATTTGTCTGGTGATAAGTTTTTATTTTGCGGTTTAATTTTTACAGAAACAAAAAAAAACTGTCGTTTTTTTCAGAGTTTGTGAGATTTTTATGAAACCATTTATAATTTTGGTATCGAAACAGGTATTTTTAAAAATAAATACGAACTATTTCATCGATTACGCCCAATGATTATCCGTTAGATGTCATCATCTTGTACTAATGTAAAAAAGTTTTTTTTTATATACATATATATTGTCACGCCTATCTCCCGTAGGGGTTGTCAGAGACCACAGATCTCCATCCGCTACGATTCCGGCACAAACTCCCCGCTTCTCCATACTCATCCATCCTTCCTCTCACATTCATCGTATCGAAACGGCTCTCCGTTAGTCGCTTCTCGCCCTCGTGGGAATCACGACGTGAAGGGTGGCAAACCACGCAGCGGTTTTTTTAGATAAATAAAAATAGAAGAAATTCGCACAATAGGACAAAAATATGTTTGTTATATCTTCTCAATTTCTGGACGGATGGATATTACTCACACATTTTTTTGTTTCATTATTCACACAGAACATATCAGCACTAACACTTAACGGTGATGATATTCTCTGTGCGGTAGTTCCCCGATCGAGCCGGCCTATCCATGCCATAGAATGACTCTACGATTATTAAAACATCACCGTTACGGTAAATTTCTCGCAAATTATTTTTTTTTAATGACGCACAGTAGGCTGTGTCAACGATTGGGGAAGGCCAGAAATAAGAAAAAATCCCGTATGAATCCGTTTCACGAGTACAATGATACTGCTAACTAAAACTATATACTAGAATACATTTAGTTATTATTAATAAATATTTATAGTGTATTTTTTCTATAATGGCATGTGATGGCAAATGAGAAGGCGTATCTGATGGAAATCCGCCCAATGGCAACGCCGCCCATAGACATTTCGGAAGCGTTTTCAGCCTTTAAGAATTTTTTTTTGATGGTTCCACTGTCGCATCAGTTTGGAATCACCGCTCGAGGTAGCTGGTTCCACGGGGTGGTGATGCGTGGAAAGCAGTTACCTGGAAAATCGCAGCGTACTGGATCGCAAATCAGATATTAGGTGTACAAATAAGTTTCCGCAGTTTTTTATAAAAAATTAGGAATTTATTGTAAAGGAAAAGTACATTACGTTTTATTCAAAGTATTTTCCATCATTTGCCACTACTTTTCCCCATCTTTCTGGCAACATTCGGATACCCCGTCGAAAAAACTCTTCATCTTTTGACGCTATCCACAAATCTACCCAATTTTTGGTGTCTTCATATGATGTGAAGCGCTGCTCAGACAGACCATGTGCCATCGACCGGAACAGGTGATAATCAGAAGGGGCTAAGTCTGGTGAATACGGCGGGTGGGGTAAAACTTCCCAGTTGAGTGTTTCCAAGTATGTTTTTACCGGCGCCGCAACATGTGGACGAGCATTATCGTGTAAAAGAATAATTTTGTCGTGTCTGGAGTAGTAATGGGCGCGTTTTTCCTTAAGTGCCCGACTCAATCTCATCAATTGTGTTCGGTAGAGAGCTCCAGTAATGGTTTCGCTTGGTTTCAGCAATTCATAATACACGACACCAAGCTGATCCCACCAAATACACAGCATGAGTTTTTTTCCATGAATATTCGGCTTAGCTGTCGATGTTGATGGTTCGCCGGGCTTAACCCATGACTTTCTCTTCTTTGGATTATCGTAGTGAATCCATTTTTCGTCACCAGTGACTATACGATGCAAAAAACTCTTTTTTTATTCCTGGCAAGCAGCATTTCACTCATGCATAATCGGCGTTCAACGTCTCGCGGCTTTAGTTCATATGGAACCCAATTTCCTTGTTTTTGAATCATTCCTAACGATTTTAAACGATGTGAAATTGCTTGTTGAGTCACTTGTAGAGTAAGTGCAAGTTCTTTTTGCGTTTGGGACGAATCTTCCTCCAATAGTACTTCTAATTCCATGTCTTCGTACACTTTCGGCCTTCCACTGCGTTCTTTGTCTTTAACGTCAAACTCACCGTTCTTAAACTTTTGAAACCATTCTTGACAACTTCTCTCACTTAAAGCAGCTTCACCATATGCTTCTAGAAGCAATCGATGCGCCTCAGCTGCAGATTTTTTCACATTAAAGAAGTAAATCAAAAGTTCCCGCAAATGATGCTTATTCGGAATAAAACTTGACATTTTTGCACGAAAAAAATTACGTGATGCTGATACGGAATCACTAGTACTTTAAGGTTATGGTGTTGCCAGATGACTAAACTTGGGATATTACGTTTTACATCTGACAATTTCTCCATAACCTTCTGGTGGGGCCATCTTTTGACAAACCGCGGAAACTTATTTGTACACCTAATAACAATCAACAGTGGTAAAATGATCAAACTTTGAACGGTTATCGACGATAAAAAGTTTGACTACCACTGTCCTATATGATTAGGCAATTATAACTGTATTTTTTTTTTATTTTTTTTTTATTTATTTAATTAATAGAAAGTATAATATTATATTACAATACATATGAGCCCAATAAACCTTATTGGTTTTTCTAGGCCCAGACCCCTCTCAGTTTAATTAAATAATTTAATAATAATCTTATAATCTATAAAAACATAAAACATTATATGACAAACTTATCTATATAATATAATATTATCTGATTTAAATCTTATGAAATTAATGGCGATCTACATATGTTTTGAACGTTCGGATCCATAGGATATTATCGATTGTACCATTACATTATACATATATAATAAAATTCGATAAGGTATTCGAATAGAATCTGCTCAATACAGGTCGCATATCGTTACATATTTTATTATAATAATATATATTTTTTTTTACTATCGATCACACTCGTATATATGAGTTACATTTGTGTATTTTTTTTTCATGAAATGATTTCATGATTGATCCAACCGTTGTCTAGAAGAAATCACTATAGCGATAAGCGATTTATATATAAATAGTATTTTGATTTTGATTTACAATAAAGATCCACCGCCAATCCACGGTCTGCTGTGCCAATGGATGCGTGGCTAGGGGCAAGCCTAGTCGCAAGCGTGCCGATCGTCCCGGGGTCGGGCTCCCCCGGGGACTATGGTGCCTTACCTCAGCATGCAGGGCTCTGCTGGGGCTGACCTCCATCCTCCTTTGCGGCTCGTGGGATTTACTAAGACAAATTTAATATACCTAATTTGTCGAAAATGACGGTGACGTGGTTCGCCACCCGTCACGTCCTGGTTCTCACGAGGGCGAAAAGCGACCAATGACGAGCCGTTTCGCTCGCTGAATGGCAGCGGATGGAGCTCTGTGGTCTCTGCCAACCCCTGCGGGGGATAGGCGTGAATATATATATATATATATATATATATATATATATATATATATATATATATATATATATATATATATATATATATATATATATTGCAATAAAGAAAATATCTATCTGAATCTGAAAATATATGGAGTCAAGCGTTACTTTGCGGAAATCCATTACTATGTGGACAGTTAGAACTTTTATATAGAGTCCACTACAGTATGTTATAATATTATTAATGTTTTAATTTTAGCTATTGTAAAACAAAAGGTGTCAAGAATAAAGATTTTTCTATTTCTAAGTGCCATGGTAGCACGGACGGGAACATACATAAGTCAAAATAATTGGAATGGTAATGCATTTAAAAAAATAATTTATTCATAAAGTTAAGTATATGGACAGTTAGAACTCTTACTTAGCTAAGATCCACAACAAGCAGACAACAATTGAAAATTAATAATGTGTGTTTTCCTGCTTATTGAAGTGGATTTACAAGTAACTCTTAACGGTTGTCTTCTGTAGAGTCTACTATGCTTTGTTGGTCGAAACACGTGTCGTTTTCAAGGCGGAGAAGTGGTAGTGTGTGTTTGGTGTTGTGTATAGTGGTTGGTAGGTGGAGAGTTGCTGACGGCTGTTTTTCGGTAAGATTTAGTTTAAGTTCCCAGTAAATCCTTCAGCAGAAAAACACATATTAATAATTTTCTATTGTTGTTTGCTTGTACCTGTCATGTCTCATGATATGACCCAGGTAAGCACCTTTTCTTACGTTTGACAGTCTGCAAAAGTTCACGTTTTTGCTTGACTTGTCGGAGCACCTCGTCATTGGCCACCCTTTGAATCCAGCTAATAGCGAGCATCCGTCTATATGCCAACATTTCGAACGCTTCTATACGTTATATGAGGTCTTCTTTAAGCGTCCAAGCCTCACAGCCTCGATTAAACAATTATATATGATTATATATTATTGTTTAATCGATGTGAGGGTATAATAATCATAAAATAATATATGATTATTTTTTTATATATATTCACGCCTATCCCCCGCGTGGATTGGCGGAGAGGAAGGGAAAGGATTCAGAAGAAAGGAAAGAGCAGGAACGGGAACGCCAATCGTTCGTAATATATGATTATGAAAATGAAATGAAAACACGATGTCATTAATGTAAGATGGCGGGAAAAATCGTTTGTTATTTTTTTTAATTATGTTTATTTTTACTTCTACAGCCTCTGGTCCAGCGCTAACAGCAGTCGCAGACAACCATGCCGGCCATTGCAGGTTAGAATCCAAAGAAGCACCTCTTATCGTTCACCTTTGAGTTCCATCTCTACACATAACAAAAGTGATGGACGTTAAGAGCCATCGATTGTTACCCTAACACCCCGAGTGTTTAGTGAGGTTATGTGTTTACATATCTGTAGGCAGTTTTCGCCTTTATTGCATTTAATTCCTGAGGTCCACAATTTAGAGGCCATCCAAATCCAGTGTTCGCGGCCAGTTGTGCCCGAGCCTCGAAGCTCACAATCTTGGCTGCCTTAAGCCATCCCGATAGTTGTAGAGCCATGCTGTAGACGAATACTTTGTCAAGAATGGCATAATATTTGTCTGTAGCATGAACGGGCCGGCTCACCCGGGGAAGTACCACACTCCCGCTGAAACCCGGCGTCTGAGTGGTAGCTAAGCTACCGCGCTTTGTACGGTGAGCGGCTGAGTTCCGGTGGCCCACACCCTACCCCCTCCTATAGTGACACTTTCCTTAAAGGCAACGCTTCCGCACTGCCTATGGCGCTGCGGATGTCTATGGGCGGCGTTGATTGCTTTCCATCAGGTGACACGCCCGCTCGTTTGCCTCCCTATCCCTTCTGTAGCCACAGAGCAGAGAAACTCCCTGCGGATTTCTTGTCAATCCAGTTCTCACAGCATTTCCTTTTCAGTTTCGGAGAATTCCCTTGTGACGATCGAACCTGCATAACTGAGGACAGAGTCTGTGATGGACGAGCTGACTGCGGGAACAACAGCGACGAAGAAGCCTGTGACTTTAGGCCAGACTCGTTAGTATGAATGAAAAATTTATATATTTTTTACAGCAGACCAAGCACATGACTATGGGCACAAATCCTGGTGGTATGTTTTTTTTTATGGGATAGGAGGGCAAACGAGCAACGTGGAAAGAAGTTACGGGAGAAACGCACCGTAGTAGACCGCCACTCATCCAGATGGTGGAGATGAAATTTTTCTTTATGACGAGTTGTGCGGTTGTGGAATTCGGCGGCGGGAATTATTCCAAACAACCTCGGAGCACTCCCCATGATAGAAGCGGTAAAAAATGCTGAGAGATGAGACATCTCTCCGAAGCGCTAGAGAATGTATGTGATAGCCGCCCATAGATATCCCCAACGCGGACGCATTTCACGTGCTTTGCCGGTCTTTTGTGAACATTAACGCTCGTCTTTTGAATGTCCCCTATGTGTTTTGGAACACCGCAGGTCGTAAATCGGTCCACCTTTATACATTTCGTAGTAGAAAATTGCCAATTCAGACTGGGCGGATGGCTAGCCATCAAGGATTAATAATCATCTACTCGGAAAGATTTTTTAATGGAATAGGAAGGCAAACGAGCAGGCGTGTCACCTGATGGAAAGCAATCAACGCCACCCATTAACATCCGCAATGCACTGGGTAGTGCGGAAGCGTAACCGACCTTTAAGGAGAGTTACATTATGGGAGTAGGAGTCGGAGGGAGTAGGAGTGGGAGAATGGTGTTGAGCCCCCGGAACTCAGGCCTACTAGCTACCACTCAGAGTGCGGGAGTGTGGCACTTCCCCGGGCGAGCCGGCCCATTCATGCTACAGACAGATAATATGCAATTCTTGACAAAGAATTCGCCTGCAGTGTGGCTCTGCCACTTACAAAATTATCTGTTATCTGCTACTGAGAATAGACCAGAAAGTCAGCTCACTACTGCATTCGTGTTTCCATATAAAATGTTGATGATAGACCAACCGATTTTATTTGTACACACACAGGGTGTCCCAGAACTCAACGTCAAGCCGAAACGGGTGACAGGATTGATTGTAACCATCATGAGAAAAATTAGAAAAAAAATCTATCCCATGCAGTTTGAAAATTATGGGCATTTAAGAAAAACCTAAAAATTTGGTCAAACTGTAACCATTTTCGGTTATTGTGGTTAATTTTTATTATTTTTGTTCATTTAAACTTTGAAACCGTAACCCTAAATATCACTTCTAGAATCACAGTAAAAAAATAATCACACAAAAAAAATACTTGAGTACCTTGGCAAGCACCAAGTACAAATAAAATCGGTTGGTCTATCATCAACATTTTATATGGAAACCCGAACGCAGTAGTGAGCTGACTTTCTGGTCTATTCTCAGTAGCAGATAACAGATAATTTTATGTAAATTTAGGTATGATGAGCAGGCATTTTTAAAATTAAATTTTTGTATTAAACGTATATCTGTTCTTCACGCAGACTTTTCTCCCTCTGGTATCCAGATCATCGAAGATCGAGGAGACAAACTCAGGGTCGATGTCGGTGAGTGTATTGTTACTGTTTTTTTGATTATTAATGGAGTCAGGCGTTACTTTGTGGAAATTCATTACTATGTGGACAGTCAAAAGTTTTACTTAGCTAAGATCCGCGACATGCAAACAATAACAGAAAATTAATAATGTGTGTTTTGCTGCTTGATGAAGTGGATTTATTTGGAACTTAAACCAAAAACTTACCGAAAAACGCCCAGCAACTCTCCACCCACCAATCACTATACACATCACCAAACACACACTACCACTTCTCCATCTTATAAACGACACGTGTTTCGCCCCAACACGAGGCATCTTCAGGTATAGTAGGCTCTACGGAAGACAACCGAAAAGGTTTTTCTTTTACTACTTTTCGGTTGTCTTCCGTAGATGAGTAAGGAAAACTATTGATTGTCCACATACTGTTAATTTGTTTTAAAATGCCATGAATCAATGAAAACATACCCATAAAATAATCTACATCTATGAATTGTTGTTATTTTTTTATGTATTTCAGTAAAAGCCAGTGGCAATGCCGGGACCAGACCTGCATCAACTTCGACGGCAAGTGCGATGGTGTAATTGACTGTCCCGACGGTAGCGATGAGACCCACGCACTCTGCCGTTCCAACAGGTACATATATGCATCTGGGCGTATTAGTTCTTTCTTTTTAGAAGCGACAAGGAAACGAGTAAGAAAGACACTTAGGCAAGGTATATTTAATATGTATAGAGACGATTAAGTACTCTACTTTTTTACTATCCTAATTTATATACAATTAAAGCTGGTATACAATAAATGGTAACAAATGTATTGCTTTGACACACTGGATCTTTAGGGGGTTTATCCTTCAAATAAAATTCTTCAAAACGATATTAATTTATTCTTGCATATTCATACTTTTCACTTTACATTATATATTTTATATATGTCGACGTGAAGTTGCTATGAAGGCAACTAAAATTAAGAATACTTTGTACAAAATCTTTATTTATCAAAAATAAGTGCAATAATTTAAGATCATTCATTTTAAGATAATTATTTAGCGTTAAGTTTAATATAATAAATAACTATCGATAATTATAATATTTGGCTAGGACGGAAATATGTTGGTTGGTTGTTTTTCACAACAAACTTGGTTATAAGAGATTGTTCTAAATTGATCGCATAAATTATAAGCAGTGATGAATTATTCAACTTACAAATGCGTTACATTTTATTAATGGCAAATAAAATTTGATACATTGTTTTCTTTGTTTACTGGAAGTTCTGTGTATTTTGAAACGTTTTTATCGAAATTTAAATTGAGAATTCGCAGTCACAAATCATTACATCTAACTTTGTTTTAATATTAGAATTACCAATAAATAATAAATGTTAAGAATATTTTGATAAAAATAATATTAGCACTTTAAAAAGTATTAGCGTTGCGAAAGCAGTATCCTAGAACGGAACTGCCATTCTATGCGTGTAATTTGAAAATTTATTGTTTTAATTAATATTGATTTAGATTAAGAATGTTCATTCATAAATCATTGAAACTAACTTTATGTTTTTTAAGCTTAGAATTACCGATAAATAATAATTGTTTACAATATTGTATTATTAATGGAGTCAGGCGTTACTTTGCGGAAATCCATCACTATATGGACAGTCAAAAGTTTTACTTAGCTAAGATCCGCGACAAGCAAAAAATAACAGAAAATTAATAATGTGTGTTTTCTTGCTGGATGAAGTGGATTTATTTGGAACTTAAACCAAAAACTTACCGAAAATCCTCCACCCACCAATCCATTCAATCAATTCTCCACCCACCAACCACTATACACAACACCAAACACACATTACCACTTTTCCATCTTGTAAACGACACGTGTTTCGCCCCAACACGAGACATCTTCAGGTATAGTAGAGTCTACGGAAGACAACCGAAAAACTTTTCGGAAAGTTTTTAATTGTAAAGTTTTTAATTTGTTATTATTATTAATTTTCTGTTATTATTTTGCTTGTCGCGGATCTTAGCTAAGTAAAACTTTCGACTGTCCATATAATATTGTATTAAGAAATAATATTGTCGCTGTGAAAGTATTGGCGCTGCGAGAGCATTCCCATAAAACGGAACTGCCATTCTATGTATGTAACTTAAAATGTTTTATGTTCTAATTAATATTTAAATTATAACTGTTCAGTCATAAATAATTAAAACTAACGTTATGGTTTTTAACCTTAGAATTACCAATAAATAATAATGGTTTAGAATATTGTGATAAAAAGAAGTACTGACGTTGTGTAAATTATGGGTGCTACAAGATCGTTTTCTAAAACGAAATGGCCATCACAGAGCCACATTTCGGAACGAGACTTGGGATAAAAAGGTTGTGATCTCTTGTAAGTACCCGGCAGCCTATTCATAGTGCCTTTATATTGTGATTAGTTGTAACAAAAGTTATAAGATAAAAATTACTATTTTTAAAAATGATCGTTATGAAAAGTGATTTGGTTGCCTTTGTGTGTCTGTCTATGTTCCAGTTTATTGTGTTGTAATTATAGTAATGTTTATAACGCCAAGATAGCGTCATTATAATTTGATCATGTTGAAAGTGTTTTGTTTTATCACCTGTAATGAGTGTAGAGGACATTGGTGATAATGATGAATGAAATAGCATTAGTTCGGCTGACGTCTTTTGGATGGACATGTCAGTTATGCTAATGCTATTTGTTTTAAAAAAAACTATTTCATTTTAAATTTGAAATTTACGAATGTAAGAAAAGTAATGTAAAATAAAAGGTTTTAATGCATAAGTGATACATTTATTAATGTATCACTACAGTACCTAGTTAGATGGATAGATAGATAGATATATTCTTTATTGTACACCAAAAACAAAGTTTCACCACCAGGCGATCTGCATACTCATTTGGCACACTCTATTATAAAAATTCGGTTTTTTGCACAAAGGCTGGCGAGCAGGCGTGTCACCCGATGGAAAGCAATCAACGCCGCCCATAGACATCCGCAGTGCCATAGGGATTGCAGAAGGGTTGCCGGCCTTTAGTAAATGTGAAGGCACTTCCAAGTCTTCAAATGTTGATCGGTTCCAGGTGTCAGGCGAATTGGTTCAGATGTACGTACGGGGCCTGCGTGGATGGTAGCGCACCATGCAACGGCGTCCAGGAATGCGCCGACAATTCGGACGAGTTGCAGCCGCAGTGTGTCAAGGGCATCGAAGAATCTATGTAAGATATATCACCACAATATTATCGTTATGACGGCGACGTGGTTCGCCACCCGTCACGTCCTCATTCTCACGAGGGCGAGAAGCGACCTCTCTCCATTGGTCGCTCATCCGTTTCGCTGCGATGAATGGTAGCAGATGGAGGTCTCTGCCAACCCCTGCGGGAGATAGGCTTGAATATATAAAAAACCATTTCCTTTCAATATAAAATATTTATATATGTATATATTTATGTGTATATTATATATATGTATCCTCTTATTTATATATTATTATATTATAAGTATTTATATGTTTATATATGTATGGTTTTATATAGTATGTATTGCTATGTATATTATTATTATATTTTGTTGTTGTACACTTATTTCTATCCTCACAGCTTAGCTTATCTCTCTTTCACTCCTGGGTTTGCTGGAAGAATACTCAATTTTGAGTTAAGCTCGCCCTTGTAAAGTAGTAGAGTCCACGCACCGATCCGATTTTTTGAAGATGCCAATGTCTTATCGCTTCGAAAAGACCGTCGAAGGTAGCTGGTTCCACAGATGGGTGGTGCTTATTTATTAATATTTCTATACGCAGTCGATATTTCCAGGGGGAAATTCAAATGTGAGAACGGAGAACAGATCCAAGCGGCGAACCGCTGCGACGGGAGGCCGGACTGCAGCGACGGTTCGGATGAGACAGTGCGGGCGTGCGCCTCGGTCACGTGTCCCGCGTACGTCTTCCAGTGCGCGTACGGAGCTTGCGTGGACCAGGGCTCCGATTGTAATGGGGTAAGAGTTTCCAGGTCGAACATTATTTTTTTTTATGGGATAGGAGGGCAAACGAGCAAGCGTGTCGCCTGATAGAAAGCAATCAACGCCGCCCATGGACAACCGCGACACAGCAGGAGTCGCGGAAGCGTTGCCGGCCTTTTGGGTATGTATAGGCTTGTTTTTTGAAGGTTCCAATGTCGTATCAGTTCGGATAGACCGCCGAGGGTAGCTGGTTCCACAAACTGGTGGTGCGTGGAAATAAGTTACGAGAGAAACGCACCGTAATAGATCGCCACTCATCCAGATGGTAATAAAACGTTCATATGTATTTATTATATCCCTCATTTCAGATTACTGACTGCGCCGATGGATCGGATGAGAATGACGAGCTCTGCAATAGAATAGGGACAGTCACGACGACTAGCAGGTAAGCTGTTGAAAACGATTGATAAATAATAAACAATGACCTGATGTTCTACATCAAGCAACATCTATCTCTTGTAATACAATCACGGATAATTTTTTCGCCATGTTACCAGACGACAGCCAGTCCAGTTTTGTTGTTCAGGGCAGAGTGAAAGTCACTAGGCCTTTCGGCAGGTGCGATGAATTCATGTAAAAAATGTAATTTCAAATTACAATAATATTTTTTGTACAAAAATACATTACACATAAAAATACCCACTCTAATGGACCACCTAAACCCATGAAACATAAAACAAAGTAAGGGAATATTTCCTAAAAAACATTACCTCATGATTACACTACTACCAATATAAACAGAATATTATGTATATGTGTATGTATGTGTGTGTGTGTGCGTATATGTGTATCCACACACATCCACAACTCTTTTGTATATTCTTCATGTATATTCTTCCAGAAATGAGGCCATATATATATATATATATATATATATATATATATATATATATATATATATATATATATATATATATATATATATATATATATATATATATATATATATCGTGCGATCCGTATCGTCGATGACCAAGATCTCACCGATCGACTTGATTCTCTAGCGCTGCGGAGAGATGTCTCATCTCTCAGCATTTTTTACCGCTTCTATCATGGGGAGTGCTCCGAGGTATTGTTTGGAATAATTCCCGCCGCCGAATTCCACAACCCGCAAAAAGGAAAATTTCATCCCCACCATCTACATGAGTGGCTATCTACTACGCTGCGTTTCTCTCGTAACTAATTTCCACGCACCACCAGTTTGTAGATCCAGCTACCCTCCGCGGTCTTTTCCAACCGATACGACATTGGCACTTTCAAAAAACAAGCCTATACATACCTAAAAGGCCGGCAACACTTCCGTGACTTGCTCGTTTGCCCTCCTAGCCCATAATAAAACTCAAAGTTACGGGCTTTTGTCATATTTTCGCGATATTGGCCCATAAATGATGAATTTGAGTTTATATGACTGACATCATGTTTTCCGCTATTTTGATGTTTTTCCTTGGAGAAGTAAAAGCGATAAAAAATATTTAGCAATGCCTCCGCAATACCATTTTACAACAGTGCCCAATGAAGACATTTACCGTAGGCCAAATAAACACGTAAACTTTTGCAAACAGTCGCAACAAGTACAACAATATTTTACCATAGTCATATTAAGAGACAAATTGCAAGTTATCTTGAAGGGAAAACTCACGGGTAACTCAAGGTCAGATTGGTCGGAGAAGGAAATTTTGTTGCAATATCATGGAATTTTCAGGGGAAGCGAATACCATCGAACTGATTCCCATTGTTGGGGGGAGGTAGTTGGGTGAGGGGGCTGTCAACTATAATATCATTAGCCGGAGAGGCACCAAAGGAAAACAAGAAATTTCTTAAAATATGAAACCCTTTTTCTTTAATAATTACAGGCCGATACAGACAGGTGGCGGTTGCGTCCTTCCACCGTACCCTGACCATGGAGGATATGCTGTCCAGGGAGCGCCCTACGCGGGCCCTGGGCAATCCTATAACAGCGCATTCTTGAATATCAGCTGCAACCCGGGCTACATTGTGGACGGAGAGAGTACTTTATATTGCCTCACAGGGATCTTGGTACGGGAACATGCCCAAATGTATTCGTAAGTATGAACATGTTTCATAGCAAATTCTATCTTCTAAAAGACTAAAACTTAGTTTAAAATAAGCTTGTCGCGTTACAAGATTATCAAAACTCAATGTGTGGTGACTACGGTATATTTATCTCGAAACCGTTTTTCACGCACCACCACTCTGATGAACATTGGGGCCTTCAAAAAAGAAGCCTACACGTATCTCAGAGGTCGGCAACAGTTCTTCAATGCTTGTAGTTGTAAGAGGTAGTATCTTAATTGAGAAGTAATGCAATCCTGTTGCATCACTTCTGGAGTCTGGATAATACTCTTTTGTTAACACAAGTAAACCTATTATATACAGAACTGATGAATGGCGAGAGAAGAGTGCGGGGTGCGGGAGACGCGGTTGCGCCTGCACGTGCAATATCAAAACGCGTTCCGTATCATCAAAGCGCGTTCCGAGAATTTGTTCCCGAAGTATAGTATTCTGTAGCGTGTAGCTACATAGTGTTTCGGGTGATTTGATTTTTATTACAATTGCCCGTCTACCTACAGATGTGGGTTGAAACTGATCCTGTATGCATGTGTAATCCACGACCGCTATGGATCATCAAAGTAGATCATAAAGGATGTTAACTTCCCTCAGCGAAATGTTGCGGTCCCTTAGTTTTTTATGGGACAAGGCGAAGAGCAATTGTGTCACCGGATAGAAAGCAATCAACGCCGCCCATCGACGGGTTCTTTTTTATGTATATTTAACCTATATTTAATAAGCGAACACCTTCCTTGACAGGTACGTGCAAGTTGACACCACACCCAAGCGTGAGGTACAATTGTCTGCTAAGGAACGCGGGATACAAAGGCACCCGGCCATGCAACGAGTACGAACCCAGCGGCACTACCGTCTTACCGGAGTGCCAGACCCCCAACTACTACCACACCGGGGTGCTATCCTTCATGCACTGCACAGACGGATCCTGGGACTACACCGCCCGCTGCACGCCAGGTTTGACCAAAAACGGCACTAACATTACGATAATTGTGAAGGACGACGTCGAAATACACATAGGCACCTTTCAATACTCCTCGCCATATAAGCCTCAGCAAATACAACCGATTACTACCGGTCCCGCCGATTACGATATAGACGAAGTCGACTGGAGGTCGGGAACGGTCGATCAAGTTGAAAGCAGACCACGTATCAGTTTCCTCAAAAATAATAGGACGATCGCTATACATTTAAACGGCACAGCAATTAACTTGAGAGGTTAAAAAATTCAACTTCCACTTTCAGCTTTGAAAATGGTAACGCGATGAATGTGTATACGCTGATGAGGCAATGGGCCAGCTTTAATGTCGGAAATCCGACAACCGCTGAAGTAAACGAGAGACCGTGTGTTGGCAAACGTATTGTGGGACGCCTTGCGGCTAGATGGTGCGACGATCTGCGCAGGGCGGCTGACAGAGACTGAATGCGTGAAATCAGTCAATGAGGCTGGATTGCTTTTTTTATAGCAGATCAGGCAAACGAGCGTGCGTGTCTCCTGGTGGTAAGCGACCACCGCCGCCACAAACATCCTCACCGCCAGAAGTGTTGCCGGACTTCAACGAGCACATGCATGCAATGAGATGGTACATTCCCGCGTACAGATGAAAGATACTTGGGGAAGGAAACAGGAGATTCTTGGGGAAGGCCTGTGCCCAGTAGTTGTCTGCCGGCAGCTGTTGATTGATTGATTGAAAGCACTCAATGTTACCATTTTCAAACTTTGAGGCACTGCGTTTGGGAGAACTAGGAGGACCAGAAGAACACTTAACGGATTTGTACTGTAGTGCGTATGAGACCTAAGTAATATATATATATATATATATATATATATATATATATATATATATATATATATATATATATATATATATATATATATATATATCGACGCGAAAACATAATGAACCGCAAAATAATTTCTTTATGGGATAGGAAGGCAAACGAGCAAGGAGTATCACCTGATGGAAAGCAATCAACGCCGCCCATAGACATCCGCAGCGCCATAGGCAGTGCGGAAGTGTTGCCGACCTTTAATGAAAATGTCATTATGGGAATGGGAATGAAAGGGAGAGGGGGGGAGGGGGGGAGGGTATTGGGCGGAACTTGGCCGCCTACCGTACGTAGCATGATAGCTAAGCTACCACTCAGACGCAGACAGTTTTCTGCTGGAGTGTGGTACTACTCCGGCGAGCTGGCCTATTCACGCTACAGACAAATATTATGCCATTCTTGACAAAGTATTCGTCTGCAGCGTGGCTCTACCATTATGATATTGATAGGTCTTCCAATTAAGGCATGCATTAACTTTAATATAATACCGCTACACTTACTTTATCTTTAGCACGAAATATATTAGTTGCAGCCAATGAAGCTATAAAAAACTAGCACAAACATATTCGTATCTAGATTTTAAAAAAGAAAATATTTTTAATACGCATTTCAAGTAATTAATTGAGGAATGAATTATAAATGTCATTTATAATTCATTCCTTTTATTGCATTTATGTAAATCTGCATTTAAGTAAAACCAAAAATCGAATAAACTAGTTTTATTTATACTATTTTAAATATAATATAAATATTCTTAAGTTACATCTTATCCACGTAAATGTATCCAGTGATTGTAAAACTGTTTATTTTTTGAGGCAGCGCATACTTACTGAGGGGTCATGAAATAATATACCATTATTTTGTTCTAATCCTGTGCATGTAATACCTTTGATACATTTGCCGTACTCGGAACAGCTTGAAGCCTGCGAATTAAAAATGTGAGTGAATTCTATGGCGGAAATTACACCAAAACCTATAAGTTACATAGGATCTTATAGTTCAAACATTGTAAACCGACCATGCATTATGCTTAGAACGACACACGGGATCTTTAGGGGGTTTTATCTTCGATAAAAATGAAATCCTTCCGTGTGAAATTAATTTATTTTCCTATTCACTATACATTTATATCTTATTCATACTTCATTTACAATTTATCAATTTACATTTCATTTTTCCACAGCCCATATATGTCCCACTGCTGAACACGGGCCTCTCCATTTCTGGAGGAACGGACGTTAACCCACCACGCTTTTTGGCGGATTGGCGGGATTACCAGACTCTGAATAAATATCTGTAGGCCATACAGATATTTATTCCGATGCGGGGATCGAACCCGCGACCGTTGACTCCGTGGGCGGGGGGCCCACGACACTGAACCAATTGGACACTGAGCCATTGGATTACATTTATATTCAATCTCAATTTCTAGTGCCGGAAAGATGACATGTCTATTAATTTTTTTTTTTAATTTTAAATGTTAAAATTACGAATTTAAAAAGAAGTAATATATAATAATATAAAAGGTTTTATTATATTCAAATAAAAAGTTTAAGCAGAGCAACGGCTCTCCATTGGTCGCTTCTCGCCTTCGTGAGAAACAGGACGTGACGGGTGGCGAACCACGTCGCCGACATTTTTCAACAAATTGGGTATATTAAATTCGCTTTAGTGAATACCACGAGCCGCAAGGGAGGATGGAGGTCAGCCCCAGCAGAGCCCTGCATGCTGAGGTAAGGCACCATAGTACCCGAGGGAGTCCGATCCCGGGACGGTCGACACGCTTGCGACTAAGCTCGCCCCTAGCCACGCATCCATTGGCACGGCATACCGTGGATTGGCGGAGAGGGAGGGAAAGGATAGAGAAGAAAAGAGAGGGCAGGAAAGGAAATGCGGATTTGGGGGGGTTACCAGACTCGGTATAAATATTTATAAATTCATACATATATTTATTCCGATGCGGGGATCGAACCTGCGACCATTGATTCCGCAGCCCTGACTGAGTCAATCGGTCGGTCCACCAATATCATTTACATGATTATCTGTGTAAGGAAACTGAAGTGGCAATGGGATGATCACCTTTGTAGGGGAACCGACAACGGATAGAGTGCACGAATGCTGGAGTGAGACGCCACTAAGTTAGATGGAGTGACGATTTGCGCAAGGCGGTTGGCAAACACTGGATGTATGTAGCCGAAGATCGGGCTACCTGACACACCGTGGGGAAGAATAGGTTAGGAATTTGACTGCCGTAAGCTGATGACGATTAGTCAATACACTTGACTCTCTTACATAGGCCGACTTCAATACCGTTACACTTGAGTCAAGGCTGCGATAAATCGCATACTCTCATCAATTGAGACAGAAGTTCCAAACCCCCGGGCCGCAGAGCGCTATCGGGCCGCGGCTCAAATGGTACCAGGTCGCACAAATCACATTAAATTATTTTTGTATGTATTAACTGTTGAATATTTCCCTCGGGATTGTGCCAGTTTCCACGGACAAGAGATTAACGTGCACTTGATGTGAAAAGGCTGAGTAAACCAATATAATAAAATATGCACAACCCTTAGCAGCGGTCGGTGGTAAAATTGTCAAACGTTGAGCGGTCCGCGGCGATAAGAAGTTTGAGAACCGCTGAATTAAAATATTAGTTACTGCTTTATAAGAAACTAAACGATATTATCTAAACGTATTTTCCAGACGAATTATATTGTATTTTTTTTATTGGATAGAAAGACAATCGAGCAAGTGTATCGCCTAATGGAACCACTCAACGCCGCCCAAAGGCATTCACTACATCATAAGCATAGCAAAAGCGTAACGACTCTTTGAGGATTGTGTAAACTTGTCTCTTGTAAGTTCAAATGCCGTATCGGAAATGAGGCTGAAGGTGGCCGGTTCCACAGAGTGGTGATGTAAAACTCACTGGTATCATATGTATGCAAAAAATAATTTAAGTTGTCGTATAATATATAAAGATTAATTTCCTTTTAGTTACTTCGCTGTCGTCGTAGGTTTGCGCTATGCATCTTGAAATATACGTTCAATTTTTAAACACGTAAGGCGCCAAGGGATCGGAGTAGGTATATCGATTAAAGGTCAATGATCTCAAACGTATATGTTAATATGGACATACATTCCGGAAAAGTATAAATTCTAAACTTGTTTGAATACAACTTTCAACTCAAGTAAAGAATATCATTAATATAAATCTTAAAAGGTTTTACTATTACTAATTTTAAATGTAGAATGAAGTATCGTCTAAATCAACTCGATTAAAATTTCAACTACATTAGAATAAAAAAAAATTCATTTTAGTAAAGACTGTCGATAAAAATAAATCTTAAAAGGTTTAACTATTACTAATTTAAAATGTCGAATGAATTATCGTCTAAATCGTGAGTAGAATATAATAGAATACAATGATTTATTTGCAAGCAAGACAATTTTAATAATGTTTACTTAATTCTAACGTTTGGCTGTGAGGCTTGGACACTGACGATAAAAGAAGGGAAGAAACTTCTAGTCGCAGAACGAAAAGTCCTCCGAAAGGTCACGGGCCCAACCAAAAGAGATGATGGCGGTTGGTGAAATCGAAAAAATGCCGAAATCGAACATCTGGTGGCCCAACCCAATGTAATAGGCGAGACTAAGGCTCACCGTTTTTGTTGGCTGGGCCACATTGAACGTATGGGGGAGAATCTCGCAGTCAAGAGAGCGTATGTAGGTCGCCCAACTGGACAACGTCTGTGGAGCGCCCCAGGTACCGCCGGAGAGACATGGTGGATGATGACTTGCGCAAGCTTGAAATCTACAACTGGCAGGAGGTGGCGCAAGACAGGGCAGAGTGGTGTAAGATCTGTTCGGAGGCCACGATCCATTCGCTCAGTTTCGAGCCCGAAAGAGTCGCTGCGCCAACAAAGTTAGTTCTTTAAATAAATCTTAAAAGGTTGTTACTATCTTTAAATGTCAAATGAAGTATCATCTAAATCGTACGCAGAATAGAAATAAAAATAAAATAGAATGATTTATTTGCAAGCAGGACAATTCTAATAATATTTATTTATTTCCCGGGAATACCGGAAATTTCGGTATTGATTTTTGAAAAAAGGGCATATCCATGTTATGATAGCATGTTGCAAGTTCGTAAAATCAATACACCTACTCCGATCTGTGGTGATGGTTGAAGTCACCTAACTTTCAAGTGGTTCGCTTTGTTAATCCTGTTTCTTGTTGTACCACATCAGGTTTTTATTAAAAAAGTTTTGTGTAAATAAATCCTATTCTACTAGTCCTACTAATTTCCTACTATAATATTATAAATGCGAAAGTTTGTGAGTATGTATGTCTGTTACTCTTTCACGAAAAAACTGACGGATTTGGATGAAACTTTACAGTAATATAGGTTATACGTCGGAGTAACATATAGGCTACAATTTGTAATGATTTTATGTAATTTTTTTGGTCGTAATATAACGATACATGTCAATTAAGTAAAAAATCTGGCCTCTGAGAGCTATCTTGGCGTACGCTGCCTAAACCATTGGAGTTACACAAAGATGATGTACCGTAGGATTATTTGTCTTGAATAGTTCTAAATAAAAGTTCGCGACAGCATATACCGTTTATGTGGAAGCTACTATGACCAAAATTGTGAACCATAAATTAAGTAAAAAAAAATATATATATATATATATATATAATTAAAATGATCTGTCATGAAACTTAATGTGGCCGACCAATTTCCACGCGAGCAAAGGCTAATATAAAGATAAAAATACGTTGATTACAAAAGAAAAGTTTATCATAGACTAAATCGTGTTTATAAAATAGCATTTAATGTGTTAATATATAAGTAACTGCCCAATCGTTCGGTTTCCTGTTCATTATTATTTATTTATGTATTACATTTGTATTGTTAACAGGGTATTCAATAGATTGAAATAAATTATTAAACATTTTGAAATGTTTGTTTTGTTTTCATATCCTTTTCCGAAATCCTGTTAACAAGTACAAAATGTATGTACATATATATACATACGTGATCAATATATTATCATATCAATAATAATATAGCAGTCATACACAGGTCGGTTTTTATTATTCAAGTGATATGCAGGCCTATATACTATTATATACCCCAGCCAAATTTTGAAAAAGCGAAAGAAATTTAATACCAAAAGCGTTTCCTAGCAACAAACGACCCTTATCGACGCTAAAAGCGATAACGTACTAAACCAGAAAATGAAAACCTACTACCAGAACCTAACAAAACTTTGAAGATTTCTGAGAAAATTGTATCTGAACCCGTACAAAAACATTCGGTTTCAACGCTGTACCAAAATTCATATTGGTCTTGGTAAAGCTGCAAGACTCATACCATTCGACACAATGTTTTTTTCGGATCCGACTGTGCAATCAAATTCTTTGAAGTCGGTGTTATTTACAAAGGTTTTGCTTTTTTGGGTCGCATATACTGATATATATATATATATATATATATATATATATATATATATATATATATATATATATATATATATATATATATATATATATATATATGTATATGTATATGTATATATATATATATATATATATATATAAAAACTTGATAAACAAATTTTATTTCATGATTGAACATTGTTTTGTTAGAAATTGTAGTCTACTCACTTTTATTTTTGTAAATTGGCGTTATGCACAATTTGTGTACCTACTACTAACAAAGTACACGCTAATAAATGCCTTTAAAATAGATAATTTTAGAGACGATAAAGCTTACGAGTATTTTATAGTAGTAGTTATACATACACTGATTATAAAAAAAATCAACAAATCAAAATGATCAAACATCTAAATTTATGCACAATTTGTGTACCTACTACTAACAAAGTACACGCTAATAAATGCCTTTAAAATAGATAATTTTAAAGACAATAAAGCTTACGAGTATTTTATAGTAGTAGTTGTACATACACTGATTATAAAAAAAGATCAACAAATCAAAATGATCAAACATCTAAATTTATGCACAATTTGTGTACCTACTACTAACAAGATACATACTAATAAATACCTTTGAAATAGATAATTTTAAAGACGATAAAGCTTACGAGTATTTTATAGTAGTAGTTGTACATACACTGATTATAAAAAATGATCAAGCATCTAAATTAATAATATAACATCATAAATTGTTATAAAAGATTATAAATATATTTGAAAAATTATCTAAAATTACCAAAATGTTTTACTTAGCTAAATTTAGTGACTAGTCCAAAGAAACAAAACAATATTATCACAGTTGTATCAGTGATTCGTGTATAATGAGCTGTAATAATAATTGTTATGGAAGATTTACTATGTAATGTATAATATAAAGGTCGACAATTCAATATTTGTAGTATGAAGTTGTGATGACGTCTAGATTCATCTTTGTTTACATTTAGTCTTTTCGGAATTTGTCAAAGGTATAGCATTTGGTACATCGCCTTTCGTATAGGTAGGTACATATGTATGTATTTAGGTACATTCATACATATTATGCACGCCTCTTTGTATGGGTAAGTAGAGACCACAGACGCTCCATCGGCACACTTTCTTTGCTTCATCCACACTCATCACATACAAGCTCACCGGTTAAGGGCATTACTTCATACTATAACATAATAATATTTATGTGGACAACTTCTTTCCACGCATCACCAATTTGTGGAACCAGCTACTCTCGCCGGTCTTTCCGAACTGATACGATATTGGAACCTTCAAAAAACAAGCCTATACATACCTAAAAGGCCGGCAACGCTTCCGCGACTCCTGCGGTGTCGTGGTTGTCCATGGGCGGCGTTGATTGCTTTCCATCAGGCGACACGCTTGCACGTTTGCCCTCCTATCCTATAATAATCTGGGCGATTACATATAAATATTCTTTATTCTTTAACAATTGTAATCTTCTGTCCTTTGTGCCATTTTACTTTTTCCGACTATAAAACTCACCGAGTGATAAAGCGCACCTAAAATTTATAAGATGATTTAAAAATAATTATTTTAATGTTACCTTCGTAACGTAAGACGAAAAATAAAGTAAAAAATTTTAAGTACAGTAAAAGCTCCGTATTCGCGTTTCCTTAATTCGCGTTTTCACTATTCGCGGATTAAAAAAATGCGGCCCAATTCCTATATTCGCGGCTAAAAGTTTCTTTATTCGCGGATCTAATAAGTACATACATAATAATAAAAGGATTTCAACAGGTATCCAACCCAATATCCTTTGTAAATGCCGTCAAATGTGAAATGTGAAAAATCTTAGTGAAAGTTTAAGAATGGCAAACGAGCTTTGCGATTTCTATATGAACATTGATCCGTCTATGGAACGAAGTCTTATTTTTGAGAGGCAAATTGCTAGTGTGACTGCTGCGTATCAGTCTGAATTGAAGGGAATGAGCTTTTAAAAACTGCCAACCAAGAGAAAATAACAAAATTCTTCAAACCATTGCCTAAATCTTAAGATAAAAATAATTTAAATCAATCGTACAAAAGCGGACACGATTACAAGCCTAACCTAATATTTAGTAACGACGAATATAGACAAAAAGTACAGCTAAATCGGGGACTACCCTGCTTGTCTTGAGATAACTTGCGTCATACTTTAATTATGTCAGCATTGTTTATATTATACGCATCAAAATAAAACAAATACACTGGAAAAACATTTCATGTTATAGAACTTAATATAATATAATAATCGGCATATAAAGACACAAAGACAAAAGACAAAAATCGCTGTCAGTCCGTCTGCTTCAGCAGCTCAGAGTCGCTTAGAGAGGTATGCTCAGAGTTTCTCTGGTAGATATGATTCAGAATGATCAAATCCGCCAGAGAACTAAAATCACCGACATAGCCTTTCGAATAAGCAAACTAAAGTGGCAATGGGCCGGTCACGTTTGTCGGAGGTCCGACAGTCCGACAGAGAGACCGCGTCTCGGTAAACGTAGTGTGGGACGCCCCCCGGCTAGATGGTGCGACGACTTGCGCAGGGCAGCTGGCAGAAACTGGATGCGTGAAGCCCAAGGACCGGGCTAGGTGGCGCTTCTTAGGGGAGGCCTATGTCCAGCAGTGGACTGCCGCAGACTGTTGATTGGTTGATTTGATATAAAGGCACGAAAAATTGCAAGAATATTTATCAATATTGGACAGTTTTGATTGTAATTGTAATCAACCTCATGACGTGGACTATAATAAACGAGTATCAGTAACTTCATGATCTGCATCAATAGGGGTGGACGGTGATTGGGGGGGGGGCTAATTCTTTCTTGTGGGCCAGCTTAGATAGATAGATATAGTCTTTATTATACACCAAAAACAAAAATATATACCAGTTGATAATAAAGTAATCTCACAGTTGCGCTGTGTCGATAATATAGCTGTCCATACCATATAGAGCCAGAAACGACCGTGGTTGATGATAAAGTTCTCTAAGTTGTCCAGGAATATGCCTACCCTTGCCAGGTAGTGCAACTGGATGGAGACAACTTCGAGAAAGAGGCCGAGAGAAGAATTTAGTTGGGTGGGCATCATCATCGTATTATGACAGTCCACAGATAGACATGGACCGCACGAACATTTGTCCAGTTTCCACTTAATCAAAATCTTATTAATTACGATAGTGGTAGAGCCACGCTGCAGACGAATACTTAGTCAAGAATCGCATAATATTTGTTTGTGGCATGACTCGCCCGGGGAAGTACCAAACTTCCGCACAAAACCGGTGTCTGAGTGGTAGCTTAGCTACCGCGCTTCGTACGGTGAGCGGCTGAGTTCCAGAGGCCCAGCACCCTCTGCCGCCGCCAGCCCAAAAGCTATCAAAACATCGGTAAACAGTTGAGTGGAATTTCTCAATTACTGTACTTTTCAGAATGTGGTAGAGTTACTCCATTGGGGGAGTCACTCATAATTGACGGAAGAAAGGCGGAGCGTGGGGAATTACCCTGGCATGCAGGGATATACAGGAAGACCGAAACCCCTTACATGCAGATATGTGGTGGCTCATTGATCAGCACTAAAAATATTATCTCAGGTGAGTAAAAAACTTAGGGTACTAACCTGCGCATCAAAGTAAGAAATCAATCGATTAGCCTTGTATTAATTACCATGCTCAGATGAAGGTACTTAGGTAAAAGACTGCACGAGTCTGACACCACACCATTTTTAAACATACACACACTCACACAAACACACACTACACACTAAACATCTCTAATAATTAATTTTCTGATTAATTCATTTTTTTTTTGCATTATCATTAGTGTTTTTTAATTTATTTTTTGATATTTGTTTTGTTACATTGTATTATATTATAAACTAAAGGAAGAGCTTAGTTTCCCACAACACGGGGAATCCCAGTGTGGTATTTATTAAATATATTGTATATATTATATACAATACATAAATAAATCTTTAATTCATAGATGGGCACAACATCGTGAATTCAAGAAGTTAACATTTGGTTTTAGTTTTTAAGTTAAACTTAAAAAATTATTACTGATTTGTCTTCCTACCCATAAAAAAATGACGTTCTAGGCGCTTGATTTCAGCTGCCCATTGCTTCTGGCACGATGAACTCAAGCAGCTTCCGCCTTCGGATTACGCCGTCGCCGTGGGTAAAATATATCGTCCATGGAATAACCCCAGAGACGACGGTGCACAGCATAGGAATGTAAGTTTTAGCTCTCCAGTATTCTTTATTAGAGATATAAAAGTGGAAATAGAGGATGTACCTACCATGTCCAATTTTTAAAGGTGGGTTTTTGTTACACCATTAAAATTGGTAGCTTCCGGTGGGCGGGACATGTGGGAAGAATAGATGAAACCAAACGTTGAATGGTAAACCGGGCGGGCGGAGAAAACGAGGCAAGCCAAGTCTCAGCAGCAAGACGGAGCCGACCAAGACGTTAAAACTCTCGGTGAGACGGATTAGTGGTAGAGAGTGCGGAACCGCGCGTGGCTGTAGCGCCTCCGATGATGATGATGATGAGTAACAAGTAGTAGTAGTGGTATTAGTGGTGGTAGTAGAAGTGGTATTAGTGGTGGTGGTACTAGTGGTTATGTAGTAGTGATGGTGATAGTAGTTGTAGTAATGGCGGTAGTTGTAGTGGTGATAGTGGTGGTAGGAATAGTGGTGATGATGGTAGTGGTGGTAGTAGTAGTAAGAGTGGTAATAGTAGTAGTAATGGTGGTAATAGAAGTAGTGGTGGTAGTAGTAATAGTAGTGGTGGCAGTAATAATAATGGTGGTAGTAGTAATAGTAGTGGTGATAGTAGTAATAGTAGTGGTGGTAGTAGTAATAGTAGTGGTGGCAGTAATAATAATGGTGGTAGTAGTAATAGTAGTGGTGGCAGTAATAATAATGGTGATAGTAGTAATAGTAGTGGTGGTAGTAGTAATAGTAGTGGTGGCAGTAATAATAATGGTGGTAGTAGTAATAGTAGTGGTGGTAGTAGTAATAGTAGTGGTGGCAGTAATAATAATGGTGGTAGTAGTAATAGTAGTGGTGATAGTAGTAATAGTAGTGGTGGCAGTAATAATAATGGTGGTAGTAGTAATAGTAGTGGTGATAGTAGTAATAGTAGTGGTGGTAGTAGTAATAGTAGTGGTGGCAGTAATAATAATGGTGGTAGTAGTAATAGTAGTGGTGATAGTAGTAATAGTAGTGGTGGTAGTAGTAATAGTAGTGGTGGCAGTAATAATAATGGTGGTAGTAGTAATAGTAGTGGTGATAGTAGTAATAGTAGTGGTGGTAGTAGTAATAGTAGTGGTGGCAGTAATAATAATGGTGGTAGTAGTAATAGTAGTGGTGGCAGTAATAATAATGGTGGTAGTAGTAATAGTAGTGGTGGTAGTAGTAATAGTGGTGGTGGTAGTTAATCTGATGCGGATATCGAACTTACGACCACTGTGACCGAAAGCGGTAGCTTCGCCACTAGTCTAGTTTCTCTATATAAAAATATAAATCATATTTATTTTATGGGATATCAAGACAAATACCGCCGCCCATAGACATCAGCAGTGCCGTAGGCATTGCACGAGCGTTGTCGACCTTTGGGTAATGTAACATAACGAAACATCTTAAAATACAGAAAATTCTCGTCAGGTCAGCGATGTGAAAATACCTCCAAGATTCCTAGGAGCGACCAGCAATTATCAAGACGATATAGCTGTTGTGATTGTGGACAGGCCCTTCGAGTACAAGACCTTCGTGCGGCCAGTCTGTGTGGACTTCACCGTTGACTTCGACAGGAAACAGCTGAGCGAAAACAACTTGGGCAAGGTAATATTTTTTTCATGTAAATAATACGCGATTTCTGAATTGGTGGTACTCGTCGAATTCCTCTCGACATTTTTTTTTATGGGATAGGAAGGCAAAGGCCTATAGACTTCCGCAGCACCATAGGCAGTGCGGAAGCGTTGCCGACTTTTAAGGAAAGTGTCATTATGGGAGTGGGAATGGGAGGGGTGGGGTAGAGAGAGGGGGAGGGTGTTGGGCCTCCGGAACTCGGCCTCTCACCGTACGAAGCGCGGTAGGTAAGCTACCACTCAGACGCCGGTTCCAGTATTTGTCTGCAGCGTGGCTCATCATCATTGAATCCACATAGATAAATAACACAAGGCTTGCACGCATAATTTATTTATTAAGACGCTTGGCAAGAATGGTCAGGGAGTATCTCTGCTTAGCCGCTTGTCCGGTAGTTATGGTATTGGTACACGGGTACGCGACCCCGGCCCCCCGAGCTACTACCGTACCCCACAGTCTTTCGTTGCAGTAGTATCATATCCTTATCATCCTGTCTAAATCCATATTTTCTTTCCCATACCTTTTCTTTTCTTCTCTATCCTTTCCCTTCCTCTCCGCCAATCCACGGTCTGCCGTGCCAATGGATGCGTGGCTAGGGGTGAGCTTAGTCGCAAGCGTGCCCATCGTCCCGGGATCGGGCTTCCCCGCGTAGTATACTGCCTTACCTCAGCATGCGGTGCTCTGCTGGGGCTGACCTCCATCCTCCCTTGCGGCTCGTAGGATTCACTTGACGAATCTTAATATACCCAATTTGTTAGAAAATGAAAGTGACCTGGTTCGCCACCCGTCACGTCCTGATTCCCACGAGAGTGAGAAGCGACGAACGGAGAGCCCTTTCGCTTCGATGAATGTGAAAGGAAGGATAGATGAAAAGATGGATGAGTGTGAATGAATCCGCTACAATCCCGACATACCTTACGTATGTCGGGATCGTAGCGGATGGAGATCCGTCGTCTCTGACTAACCCTACAGGGAGACAGGCGTGACTATATATATGTATGGAAGAACGGTGTTCGGCCGAGATGCATATTAGATACTCACTACCGGAAAAGCCTTATTCAGTATATGGACAGTCAAAAGTCTTACTTAGCTAAGATCCGCGACAAGTAAAACAATAACAGAAAATTAGTAATGTAAAGTAGATTAATTTGGAATTTAAACCAAAAACTTACCGAAAATCGGCCATCAATTCTCCACCCACCAACCACTATACACAACACCAATCACACATTACCACTTTTCCATCTTGTTAACGACACGTGTTTCGCCCCAACACGAGGCATCTTCAGGTATAGTAGACTCTACGGAAGACAACAGAAAAGTGAAAAAAAAACACACATTACTAATTTTCTGTTATTGTTTTGCTTGTCGCGAATTTTAGGTAAGTAAGACTTTAGACTGTCCACATAGTGATGGATTTTCGCAAAGTAACGCCTGACTCCATTAATAGCCTTAGTCAGGTCTAGGACTAATGTGGAAATCAGTCCTTGACCTGAATGAGGCCGGTATCTTTCACACCACTTCTTGAACACAAGAGTGAAAGGTATTGTCCCGATCGGTTCCCTCTGCGAGCGCTGCTCGGTGACAAAGTCTATTTATAGTGAGACTTATGTCTCGCCGATTGACATTGGTTCGATGCTGTTGCCACGAAATTACTTTCTTCTGCCAGAATTAAACACACATTATTATTTTTTATATATTTTTATTTCATATATATTATTATATTGATAGCTTGTCGCGGATCTTAACTAAGTAAAAGTTTTGCTTGCCCACAAGCTTCTGCTACCATTTTGTATTGAATTAGGTATAGTCAATAATGCGATTGTTGACTTTTCTCTTTTTCAATTACAAGGCAGTATTAATAAATAAATATCGCTTTATAAGTAATTATATATAAGTATTATAAATATATATATAAGTAATATGTTGAAAAAGGACGGCGTGATTCGCCACCCGTCACGTCCTGATTCTCACGAGGGCGAGAAGCGACCAAGCCGTTTCGCTGCGATGAATGGTAGCGGATGGAGCTCTGTGTGAGCGAATATAAATATATATATATATATATATATATATATATATATATATATATATATATATATATATATATATATATATATATATATATATATATATATATATATATATATATATATATATATATATATATAATTTCAAAAATAACACAAAATTAAATATAATCTAATCAGAACTTATATTTTTTATTATATTTAGGTCTTACTACTACGATACAATTGAAAGGAAATATTTCACACACAAACCTATTGGTGTGAAGCATATCTGATCACAAGCACTATTTGCTTAGTTGGAAAGGTTAACAGGGATTCTAGAAACATTAAACATATTACGTTTTCCTTAAAAAAAAATATTTTGTCTGTTTAAAATTACGAACAATCTATGAAGCCTAAAACTATGGTATCAATGTAATCAAAAATTTCTGGTGCTTTTTTTGGGATAGAAAGGCAAACGAGCCGACGTGTCTTTGGGCGGCGTTGATTGCTTTCCATCAGGCGGCACGCTTGCTCGTTTGCCCTCCTATCCCATAAAAGCGTTTGTACACTGGCTGCGAGTCTTTTTATTTTTGACGTGAAGATTGCGATTGTGAGTACGTCGATAACTTCTCTGTTTTAGCCTAGAAATGCAACAATGGATGGTGTGTTTTCTGACAGCCTTCAACATCACACGATTTGGCTTCACATTCGTGGGTAGCATCTCTCATGCGCAAACATTTATAGCAGAGACCTAGCTTTTTAGCTAGCCTCCATTTCTTTCTGCTATTGGCTTTGTTAAAGGTGATGAGTTCTATTGTTTCGTGGCTGGTTTCTTTGAATATACCGCAGCTTTGTGTGGTCCGTTGTTTTTCATGGCTTGGCGTGGTCTGTTCCTCTTCTTCTATGATATTCTCGAGTTGTACGTATTTTTCTAATATCTCCGTTTGCTCTCGCATGAATGTGGAGAACTTGATCAATCTGCACTCCTCTTCTGTGCTTT
>JASFAT010001410.1:0-52500 GCA_031353405.1 Baronia brevicornis
TTTTTATTTGTATAATGTGAGGCATAACAAGATGAAAATAGACGTATAAAAGCTCCATCACACTGCCACTTATGGCGTACAAATTTCATTAATTTATTATATACATAAAGATCTACATACATAATCAAACTATTATATTGTCATGAAAATTATAATTGATTTATCTATTACACACATTCCATCAAACTTTTAAAACAATAAAGTCCTTAGTATTATAAATATTGCCATCGATTAGCCATTCATATAGTGTTATTTTAAATAATCTTGTGTTCAATTGTTTTAATTCATGAGGTATATTGTTGTAGACGCGTATACACATGAACAGGCAGCTTTTGATATATTTACTGAGTCTGGGGTGATCATCCGGCACTAATCTTTGGGCATAACGCCGGTGCAGACCAGCGTTATCATTAGCTGTTTTAAATAGTTCTTTATGCTTCTTTATTCAATAATAAGTAAAGTAACAACAGATTTATTGCTTCTTAATCAATGAGATGTCTACGCCTGGTGTTTCTTGTTTCACTCGAGTAAATATGCGTTCTATACTTTCTATAAAATGTGATATAAGTCAATTACAAAAACGTTTTTATTAAACTATTTTTATTAAATAGACCCCTGAACTTGGGTCCATATAGAGCACTTTGACGACCTCTGACTTATACAGTATCTTGAAAGTTTTAAATAAGAACTTGTGTTAATTAATGGGGGTTGATTTTTAGACCTTGTCGACCCCTGGGAAATCCATTTCTACTCCAAGGGGTCAATATCGACCACTTTGGGAATCCCTATTTTAATCTATCCTATGTACTAATTTTATATGTTTACGTATTTTTATTCATATTACTGTGTTCATTGCTTTCATTTGGTACTTGGGACCCCATTTATTCCTACGTATACTTTCTTTATTTCTGCGTATACTCGTGTGTATAACTGAAATTAATTGTCAAAACCGGTGTTGGCTTTCAAGCTTACATTTATATTTTGATCATTTTGTCATTTATAATTCTTGTTGTGAATGAGCGAAGACGTCTTTCAGACTAAATCTTTATTATGAATAATCCTTATAATATAACGTAATGTGTGTGAGTCACGCTACAGACTACAGTATTGTAATACCGATATCTGTTGTACATAAAAACGCCTTACCGCACGAGTGCTATTCGGAAAAAAATGGAGGAAAAGTTGAGCAAGTAAATGAGTTTTGTTTATTTGGAATCATTGTTTACAAGAGATGAAAAACGTGAAGGTGACATTTAACGGCGAGCTGAAGCTGGTGATCAGGTTAATGTGGTCCTGCGCTCCTTTACAACAAGTCTAAACGTGTCTAAAAAAGCCCGAGTGGTGGGTCATCGGACATGCTTGCTCCGACTCTCATGGACGGTAGTGGAAGTTGGCTTTGGCCGAAGAGTCATGGAAACAAACTGATTGCAGTGTAACCTTTGACTGAAAGAATTACGAATGCAGTCATAAGAGAGTGATGTGGAGTAAAAGATGGTTGGATGGTTTAATCTTAATGGTGGTTGGATAGAGAGGATGGATGAGAAACGACTGATAAATGAAATTTACGACGTGGTACCAAATTGTCGAAGTTCTTAAGAAAGGCCAAAGGTCAGGCCAAAAGTATCGTTAACCGGCGAGCTTGTATGAAGAGAGTGATAAGTGTGGACGAAACAAAGAAAGTGTGCCGAAATCGTAGCAGATGGATCTGTGGTCTCTGCCTACCCCCACGGGAGACATACGTAATCATTTGTATTTATGAATGTTATTTGACACAATCAAAATGGATGCAGTGTGGACATTCGAAACGAAAATTGTAGGCCAGACGTATAAATATTGATTGGTGTAGTGCTCGCCGACTTTAAATAAAGATACAATATATGTGGACTAGTTCCACGTTCACGTCGTTCAGCCATGCAATAACATTTCTTCGAAACGCACAGGAAAGCAATATCTTATCGGGTGGAATGGCTTTGGTTATCTGTCCCAAGTATATCAAGGTCCGCACGAAACTCGAAAGGAAGGCGACAATAAGGAGTCGTGTCGTAAAAGTGACAGAGTTAGTAAAACTGTACCTACATGTATGCACGTACGTGTGAGTGCAACAGATGTTCGGTCAGACGTTATCAAAATTAAATTAGAATTACATTTTAGATGTTTTTTTCGTTTTGTTGTGTGTGAGTTGTACATATGCACATTGCACTCACGTACGAATATTATTATTATTCCAAAAATCAGCTTTGAGCCCTCGATCGGTGTGCGGTGGGCATGGTCCCACGAAATGTCATCGCTGCGACCGAAAATGCAGCTGCGATGTCGCATCGAGTGTCTCCCGCAAAACACGAGCGGGTTATGTTCCGAACAAGTTGTTCCCTTACGTGAAGAATGCAATGTAAAAAGAGTCATTCATTTGTGAATGACAGTGTTCGAATAACGAGACATATAACATGGATCAATTTAAAGCCGCCTTACAAATAATCAGCGTGTGATTAAGCATCGTACACAGATACGATTGGCGTTAGACAAGCGAACAAATCGCACTGATAACACGTCCGTCGCGACGCGAACGCAGTGGACGACGACACGTGTGTGTCGGAGCGGCGCCTCGCGATAACAACACAATGATAAGAAAGAAAAATTAGGTCAGCGCTCTTTCTATTATACTTGTTGGCGCGAGACCTCTCTGTGAGCGCTGACGCCGGTGACGTCACCGTCGACTGTTTAGACCTGACTATTGCCTGCCTGCCTGCCTGCCGCCCCCCCCCACACGCTCGCGCCCCGCGCACACGCCCGGCGCGCCCGTGCGCCGCGACATCCCAACAAACAGTGTGTGTTACGTTATAGATACGATAAAAATTATAAGAAATTTCAAAAGAAGATAAAGATAAGAGAGTAAGGTGTGCACTCCTTCGCGCACTTCCTCGTAGCTGGAACAAGCGAAACACAAGCTGCGATGAACGAAATGCAATAATCAACAATAGCAACGGGCGCTTCGCGTTGTGCCCGCCGCTGCACATTAACTGAATGAACGAACGATAAAAATGTAAACAACGTGTATTTTATTTAATGGATAGCGAGGCAAACGAGCGGGCGTGTCAGCCGATGGAAAGCAACCAACGCCGCACAGAGACGTCTGCAACATCACAGGCATGACTACTGTGTGGCCGGCCTTTAAGGTTTCAGTAGGATTGTTTTTTTTAAGGGTTCCAATGTCCAAGGGTTCCATGAACGAAGACTGCATCACCATGTGAACGTCGAGGCTATCCAGCTGTTCGACAACACGGACTTATTGAGGAGAGTCGAAAAACTAAACCTTTTAAGTTAGTTTAGTGATATGCTAGTGTAGTGAAATGAAATGAATATTTTACTAGTGTAAGAACACAAGAACTTAGTGTGTTATCTTTAATAGAGACTATAATAAAAGTGTTAAGGGACACATTCTTATTCTCTACTCAGCAAATTTAGTTAAAAACAAATTACTCATTAGTCCATAGCTAGATTGTAATTATAATGAGATAATCTACAATAGTAGAGTCATCATTACAAAAAAGTTACAGTTTTGGTGCATGAAATGAAGCATACCCTGTCGTTGATCCGATAGGATCAGATATTTGAGAGAGAGTTATATCTATCATAGTACACGGGAAGCGTAGAGTATATCTGTTTGGGTCCAGTCAGTCATGTGGTACGGGTTGGGGTTGGGGTCGGGGGGGGGTGTCGACCGCGCTGCGCTATCTCGACCCCTTGACTCACTGCCACCGATCTTATAACGTAACGCGCGCTTCCTTGTGCGCGAGGGCGGCAACTGTCGCTATGAACACATACACACGTTAGGACAGAGGTAATCGCGCGCTTTGGATAATGAACCACTGACTACGTTATCAAAAAGCACTATTTCGATTGATCAGTCACCATGGCATTAAGTATTACATCTATTCGCCGTAGAATAGAAAAGAGTTGCTTATCGGCTGGTCAGGCGGTCGTGGTGAATGATACTCCTGCAGCAAAACTACAACGACACTCGACGTCCTCACAGTAGGTTTATGTTTTAAAGTTTAATTAAATATGGAAAATAGTGTGTTTGTCCGCTGTGCATTGCGACCGGACAGCCCTTTAATAGTTTACTGCTGGAGCTGAACGGTAGGGCTGCCGTCGGCTGTAGTGCTCGCATCTCGCCGCGGAATCCATTAAGCAGTGACGTAATATTATTAATGGAGTCAGGCGTTACTTTGCGGAAATCCATCACTATATGGACAGTCAAAAGTTTTACTTAGCTAAGATCCGCGACAAGCAAAACAATAACAGAAAATTAACAATGTGTGTTTTTCCGTTGGGTTTAGTGGATTTATTTGGAACTTAAACCAAAGACTTACCGAAAATCGGCCATCAACTCTCCACCCACCAACCACTATACACAACGCCAAACACACACTATCACTTTTCCATCTTGTACACGACACGTGTTTCACCCCAACACGAGGCATCCTCAGGTACAGTAGACTCTACGGAAGACAACCGAAAAGTGACCCGCCATTACAACGGGCGCCTTATATAAACAACCCCCACCCACAATGTAAGAAAACAACATGTGGGCGATACAGGTGTCATATTGACAGATATTCTGCAAAAACGACGTTTACATCCTGGGGAGATAGATAACCTAAGAAACTTAACGTCAATTTGCATGAAACAAAATTATTTTAGATTTAACAATCAATACTTCTTTAGATGATGATGATGATTTAACAATCTACAAAAAGAAGGTCTAGCAATGGGATCTCCCTTAAGCCCACTTATGGCAGAGATTTTTATGGATAATTTTGAAAAGTCACATATCGTTTCCAACAATAAATTACTCTACTACTTTAGATATGTTGATGACATATTAATATTGGCTAATTACGACCGATTGGCTCAGTGGCGAGGCCCTCCGCCCGCGGAGTCAATGGTCGCGGGTTCGATTCCCGCATCGGAATAAATATTTATATGGATTTTTAAATGTTTATTCCGAGTCTGGTAACCCCCCCAATCCACATTTCCTTTTCTGCCCCTTCCTTTCTTCTTTATCCTTTCCCTTCCTCTTCGCCAATCCACGGTCTGCCGTGCCAATGGATGCGTGGCTAGGGGCGAGCCTAGTCGTAAGCGTGCCGATCGTCCCGGGGTCGGGCTCCCCCGGGGACTATGGTGCCTTACCTCAGCATGCAGGGCTCTGCTGGTGCTGACCTCCATCCTCCCTTGCGGCTCGTGGGATTCACTAAAGATGAATTTAATATACCTAATTTGTCGAAAATGACGGCGACGTGGTTCGCCACCCGTCACGTCCTGATTCTCACGAGGGCGAAAAGCGACCAATGACGAGCCGTTTCGCTGCGATGAATGGCAGCGAATGGAGCTCGTGGTCTCTGCCAAACCCTGCGGGGGACAGGCGTGAATATATAAAAAAAATAAAAAAAAAATATATTAATATGCTGGACAGGCACCAACCGTCAATTTAATATTTTCCTCCAAAAACTGAATGAAGTCCATCCTACAATTAAATTTAAACTAGAGATGGAACATAATTGCTCTTTGAACTTCTTGGACTTAACCATTTCGAGAAAAGACAATAAACACGCTTTTCAAATATATCGCAAGCCCACACATACGGATGTGGTTATACCGGCTTCATCGTGTCACCCTTGGCAACATAAGCTAGCGGCATTTCATTGCTTCATCAATCGTCTAGTCAATGTTCCTTTGTCAGAAAAAGACTACACAAAGGAGTTAAATGTCATTTATCAAATGGCAATATCCAACGGTTACTCTAAAACTTTGATAAACCGTCTAATTTATAAAAAACAAAAGCAATTGACACTCAATTCCTTATATTCAGTTCCTCGTCTAAGCGAGAATAAACAAGTGGCTAGTCTGACTTATATAGGTCCTATCTCGGACAAAATTGCGAAAACCCTAAACAACAAAGGGATCCGAGTGGCGTTCAGAACGGATAATGCAGTAAAAAACATTTTTAATGTTAAAGATAAAGTGGACCGACAACTTAGATCAGGTGTCTACAAACTTATCTGTAGTGAATGTAACGCAGTTTATATTGGTCAAACTGGCCGTAGCTTTAAGACTCGATATAGTGAACATATAGCCGCATTTAGAAACAAACATCCCGATAAGTCCCATTTTGCCAACCATCTGCTAACCTGTGGGCACTCTCTGTCCGACAATCATTCGCCAAATATTTTACACATGTGTAAAAAGGGTTTGAGACTGGGTGTATTGGAGCAGCTGGAGATCTTAAAGAACAAGAAAAGTTCGTCCCAGATACTAAACGATCAAATAAATATTGTAAATTCCCCTCTTTTGAATATATTCTCTTAAAAAAGTTTGAAATTCGTTTAATACAATAAAATGAATTGTCTTATTTACTAAATAATAAGTGGTGACGTAAGTTTTGACACACCTGTATCGCCCACATGTTGTTTTCTTACATTGTGGGTGGGGGTTGTTTATATAAGGCGCCCGTTGTAATGGCGGGTCACTTTTCGGTTGTCTTCCGTAGAGTCTACTATACCTGAAGATGCCTCGTGTTGGGGCGAAACACGTGTCGTGTACAAGATGGAAAAGTGATAGTGTGTGTTTGGCGTTGTGTATAGTGGTTGGTGGGTGGAGAGTTGATGGCCGATTTTCGGTAAGTTTTTGGTTTAAGTTCCAAATAAATCCACTAAACCCAACGGAAAAACACACATTATTAATTTTCTGTTATTGTTTTGCTTGTCGCGGATCTTAGCTAAGTAAAACTTTTGACTGTCCATATAGTGACGTAATACCTATATATTTATAAAACTGCCGATTTGTGACAAAAAAATACTAAATTGTGGACAGTCGGAACTTTACTTATCTAAGGTCCGCGACAAGCAAACAAAAACAGAATAATTATGTGTGTTTTATACTCGAACATGTGGATTTACGGGAAACTTAAACTAAATCTTCCACACATCACCACTTTTCCACACTGCACATGCCACGTGTTTCGCCCCAACACGTAACGGTTGTCTTCCGTAGAGTCTACTATACCAGATGATACCTCGTGTTGATTTAGTTTAGGTTCCCGTAAATCCACTTCTATTTTATATTTTTTTTATATATATTTACGCCTATCCCCCGCAGGGGTTGGCAGAGACCACAGAGCTCCATCCGCTGCCATTCATCGCAGCGAAACGGCTCGTCATTGGTCGCTTTTCGCCCTCGTGAGAATCATGACGTGACGGGTGGCGAACCACGTCGCCGTCATTTTCGACAAATTAGGTATATTAAATTCGTCTTTATCAAATCCACTTCTTCCAGTAGAAAAAACACATTATTGTTTTTCTGTTTTGGCTTATCGCGGATCTTAGCTAAGTAAAAGTTCTGACTGTTCACATAGTAATGGATTTGGGCAAAGTAACATCTGACTCTATTAATCAACTGAATTAATTGTCATTTTTTTCATCATCAGAGTCATTAAAATGTTTATCATTTAAAGAATTGGACATAAAACGACATGAATGTTAATCTGTAAACATAAATAAGGTCAAGGCTACACGGTGGAACACAATCCAACCTGGTTCCAATATTGTTTGGCGGGTGACCAAAGATCACGCACCCTTACGGTTTGCCAATTGTGATCGGTTTTTTGTACCGCACGGCTTACTTCAGGTCATTTAAACCCATATGAAATAAACTTTTTGAAATAAAATTCATTTTTATAAATAATTTCAACGTTTTACGTCTGAATTTTTCCTCTTTCATGCATTTTTTGCAAATTATTCGAATTGGAGTGGTTTTATCACTCGTGCACACGTTGTTTGAGATTTTTTGGGAATCATGCCTGGGTAATGGGATAGGAAGGCAAACGGGTGGGCGTGTCACCTGATGGAAAGCAATCAATACCGTACATAGACATCCGCAGCGCCACAGGCAGTGCAGAAGCGTTCCCGTCATTTAACGACTGTGTCATTATGTGAGGGGGCCCAAAATCCCTCCGGTTTGGGCCTCCGGAACTCAACCGCTCACCAAACGAAACGCGTAAGCTAAACTACTACTCAGACGCCGGTTTTCTGTGGGAATGTGGTACTTCCCCGAGCGAGCAGGCCCATTCATGCTACAGATAAATAATATTCCATTCTTGACAAAGTATTCGTCTGTAGCGTGGCTCTACCGCTTCAAGATTTTTGGTGGACTAATCTTTACTCTCCGACGCTCAATGCACTGGTGGGTTTTTATTATGTTTAGCTATAGAGAGATAGAGAAGTAATCGGAGAGGAGTGTTTCTTGTAAGTCTCCGAAAAGAGTTGTTTCTGTTTATCGTTATGTCATATGAAGTAGATCGGGCCTACCAAGCGGTCGCACCCACACCACACTCTCTGACGACTATGGCATTCAGATAATGAAACTGTAACTTTAGAAATGTACTTGAATTCAAAGCTAAGGTTCCAGTTAGTTATTGTTTATGAAGAGGTTACCGCGATAACCGCGTGTGCTATGTAAGGTATTTAAAGTAAAATAATAAACGAACAATAAAAACGGAGAGCGTGAAATTGAATAATCAGATAATACAAGACTGTACGTAGAGTGAGATATGTGAGAGATATATACAATAGATGAATGTAGCAGTTTAAAGTACATTTTAAAAGAAGCCTTTGGAATCAACTTATAATGCGTTTAGTTGTACACTGTGGGTTGTGTGTGTGTGTGTGTGTGTGTGACACATTAGTGTTGCGACCGCGACCGCGACCGCGTCCATCTCCAACACTACGTATTTATTTATTTAACACGTCGAGGACGGCGCAGTTTTTCATGTTTCGCTTCATCGGACGGCAGCGAAAATCGTACATTGCATTATCTAGCGGCGGCTTGCACAAAATGTCGTTTACCAAAACTTGAGTTCATTTTAAAACCCACAAGAACAAATAAATATGTAAACATCTGCTGTGTATTATAACCTACTTATTATTAAAAAATATTTTTAACCATAAAGTTTATTCATCTAACAAAACTAAATTTCAAAACTATAGCCGATGTGAGCCACCGGTGGTACACTCCGTCCTTACGTGTTAATTATCCAATCGGATTGGCGGAACACCTAGACTCGGAATAATAGTAATATGTATATACTTATCCTTATGCGGGAATTGAACCCGTGATTGTTGACCCAGAGAGCGGTAACATCACCACTGATACAGTTAGGGTCGGACAAAATTTACTAATGAACGACAAGGACTGGTGATGAGGAAGTTATTATCAACAATCTCCAGACCTTCACTGCTGGACACAAAACTTTGGCAAATTTACAATCACTTGGATGCAATTGTCACGTGCGGTGCTTCCGAGCGATCATTACATAGGGGTGCTGAGTCAAGAGAAAGTAATTGCCTGCAGTCGTCTAATTGGGCTGGCGAGCTGGTGGATGCGGAGAACGTGAATCTAGCGCTTGAAATGGTCTGCCCATTACATGCAGCTGCATGTCACTCGGTACGAGAGTGTGTACCGCTGAGACGGCGGACGGGGGACCGGTTCACGGCCGCCACTCGCTCGTAGCCCTCCCTCACCCCGCGACCCCGCCGCCGCAGCACGGCTCGCAGCATTCCGGCCGCTCACTTGACTAGCACTGACACCACACCGCGCCTACCTACCGGCCGCTCCCCGCTCCCCGCTCCCCGCACACAGACGCACACGCACACACAGACCAGCCGATGTCAACAAACACCCGGGGACAGTGGTTTGAAGTGTTGCGCTACATTCAACTTGTTTCCATGTTGCGAACTGTAAACACGATCCCCGCGCCGATAAAAGCTGAAGCAAATACAGTGTTGCTTCAGCTTTTTTTCATAAATATATTTGAAACTTATTTTTATATTTAAAAATACTTCTATGGGTTTTCATCGTCTTTAAACAATCATCGATTGTTATCATTAGCTAATAAAACAACTCGCTGCCATATCAGCTGCCGCAAAATGGAGAAGTACTGCCGTCACCCCCGTCACCCCCGCACTCGGCGTTGTGCTTCGCTTTGACCCTTTGCGGACGAGAGGCTACCGTTGGTCAGCACAGCGCGGCGTTTCGCGCTGCGGCGGGACGAGCGGGGAGCGAAAGGCTACAGTCCACGTTTATGTTGCATTACCACACAACGTAACACATAATTGGTTCTTAAAAGTTCTTTATCTGTTTACAGTTTCCCCTTTCCTCCCCTAACTGATACTGCTACTCAAGTCATAGAAAAATAAATTAACTTCACTTGGAAGAATTTCCATAACCCCCTAAAGATCCTTTGTGTTGCCGTAAGCAGTACAGCTGGCACACTTCAGCAATATACACACACACACACACATATATATATAAAGTTTTTATAAAACAAAAATATTAGTTCGACTGGTCTTTCTTTTTTATTTTGAACTAGCTTACCCGGCAAACTTCGTACCGCCACAAAATCAATAAATAAAATAGCTGAAAAATATTTGCAAAAAGTGGTCAAAATATATCATAATCAATTAAAAAATGTCACAAGATGTGAAATATCGAGCATCTTGGTTTGATTTTTCATTACGCATGTACAAAAAAACTTCACTTTTGAATTTAATTTCATTTCTGAACGACGGGACGAACATCAAATATTTGACAGATAGGGATAGTTTCTAAGGAAAAAGGAAATTATTGTTTTTACTATATTCCTAATATTTTTATCACATTTACTCACCTTTTAAACCTTCACTGGACTTCCAAAAATATTTCAAAACCAAAATTAGCCATATCGGTTGTGCGATTGTGGAATTCGGCGGTGGGAATTATTCCAAACAATTCCTCGGAGCAATTCCTATGAAAGAAGCGGTAAAAAATTCTGAGAGATGAGACAACTCTCCGCAGCGCTAGAGAATCATGCCGATCGGTGAGATCTTGGTCATCGACGATTCGGATCGCACGACTTTGGATGCGGTCAAATGGAAGAAGTCGATACTGGGGAGCCCCGGCCCAGAGCTGAGAACAGTATTCCATGTGTGGCCTGATTTGTGCCTTGTACAGTTGAAGGCAATGGCCAGATGTGAAATACTGTCTCGCTCTACTGAGCACACCCAGCTTTTTCAAGGCCAGCTTGGCCTTTTCTTCCAGATGGCCTCGGAACTGGATATCGTGCGATATGTCAACGCCAAGGATACCGATATACGGCTTAAGATTAAGGGGAATGTCTCCAAAGCGAGGAGATACGACAAAGGGAATCTTTTTGGTAGTAAACGCGCAAACTTGTCCTTTTGAGGTTGAATTCGATTAGGTTACGCTGACCCCAATTCGAGACCTGGTCTAATGAGGTCTGTACTTCAGACACAAATTTAGTCCGACACTCATCGGCATGTGCCCGAGAAATGTTAGCACGGCTGGAGTATGAGGCATCACCCGTGGTGTCACCTGCATAACAGCATATGCTACTAATTTGTAACATATCGTTGATATGCAAAAGAAACAAAGTAGGAGAAAGCACACCTTGCAGCCAGCAAGCCTTGCAGAACACCAGCATTAATGGGCTTCAAATCCGAGTAAAAACCGTCTAAAACGATTTTTATGCTCCGATCCTACAAGAAGCTGGTGATCCTTTTGCATAATTTTTCAGGTAACCCATAGCACGGAAGTTTAGCTAGAAGAGCCTTGTGCCACACCCGATCGAAAGCCTTGGCTATATCCTGGCTTACTGCTAATGCTTCCCCTTTGCTCTCAACCACTTCTGCCTATCGGTGTGTCAAATAAGTGAGAAGATCACCAGCTGAGCGACCCTGACGAAATACATATTGACGGTCACTAATCAGCTAATGTTCCTCAAGATAGCGTAAGAGGTGGTAGTTAATAACAGATTCCATTATTTTGGGGAACAAAGAGGTGATGGCAATTGACCTGTAGTTAGCTGGATTAGAGCGGTCACCGATGAGATGAGACCGGGACCATGCCTGAGTTATAAGAGTGCCGGAAGAGGCGCGTGAGAACTGGAGCCAACTTTGGAGCCACATATCTTTAGCACAATTGGGGGGACACCGTCTGGCCCACTCGACTTATTGATGTCTAGAGAGAAAAGTGCTTTACGCACTGAGTTTTGAGTAAATTGGATTTCTGGCATAAAGCACTCACACCGGAGGATGGTTGGCGGTGGCCTTTTCTGTCATCAAGAGTCGAGTCTGATGCAAAAAGAGAGCCCAGAAGATCGGCTTTCTCCTTTGCAGTGTGGACCAACGAGTCATCCGCCCTGCGCAAAGGTAGAAATGATGAGACAACACATCGGCGAGACGGGTATCTTAATCTAATGCTGTGAACTTGATAACAGTCCGGCGACCCCCTCCCCCCCACACACCGCAGTTTGTGATAACAGTCATTCGTGCGTTCGCACCAGCATTTTGAATTAGACGACCCACGTGACGCGATTATTAGATGCACTTCTAAAGTCAAGGGTCAAAAGAATGAGGATGAAATTATTTTCAGATTTAATGGAGTCAGGCGTTACTTTGCGAAAATCCATTACGACGTGGACAGTCAGAACTTTTACTTTGTTAAAATCCGCGACAAGCAAACAACAATAGAAAATTAATAATGTGTATTTTCCTGCTGGATGAAGTGGATTTACATGGAACTTAAAGTAAATCTTACCGAAAAACGGGCGTCAGCAATTTTCCACTTACTAACCATTACATACACAACACCAAACACACTTCACCACTTTTCCACCTTGTAAACGACACGTGTTTCGCCTCAACAGGAGGCATCATCAGAGTATAGTAGAATGTACGGAAGACAACCGATAAGTTCACGTGAACTTTTTTTCGATAAGATTTAGTTTAAGTTCCCTGTAAATCCACTTCATCCAGTAGGAAAACCCACATTATTAATTATTTATTGTTATTTGCTTGTCGCGGATCTAAGCTAAGTTAAAGTTATGTTTACAAATAGTTTTCAATAATTTTAAATTTCATTTGCCCTGGAGGCCATTTTCGCGCGGATCAAGCAGCAACTCGAGCAATTTCGTAGCATTTATTGTGCACCCCAGTGTTACACTTTTAAATTTTGTGTATCGATACAGCTTTACGAAGATAACTTCTCAATCGACATAATTTTGCATTGTATGATATTTTATTTAACAGTTGCCAACATTAATGCCACGTGTGTGCCAGGAGAGTCCTCTCAACAGTATGTTGTTTATTGCCTTTTGCCTGATTTCTTTGTTTAGAAGTAGACTCTGCATTGTTTTGCAGCACCCATTCAAATGGAAGAAAGAGTATCTATTATTATATACACATACCAATATTGGGTCGGCCACCGCGTATACAATAATATTACATGTTATTTACATTTGAAGGAGTGTCTTCTCCATATATTATAAAATTATTAACAAAGAGCTTACGAATCCACCTTAAAGAAACTAAAACCGTAATAGCACGCACCCAGGTTTCCTGATCCCACCAAATGGTGAGCGGCAGTCACCTCTCCCGCGCAAACGGTTAATACAAATATATTTTGGATAATCAATCACTAAATATAGTAACGTAACTGTCGACAGTGGTATACCTACCTGTTGTACAGTTGGAACCGCAACGCGTGGCGAGTGGCGGGCGACCGTCTGTACCACCACCAGACCGCTGGCGGCGTCGTCGTCCTGTCGCAGCGGCCCGACGCTGTGTGTGGTGCGGTTCGCTTGTGTCGCTGGGTGTTGTGTGATCGCGGCTTTCCGCTCGTTGCAGGCGCAGTGACGGCAGCGCGCACCCTGCCCGCCGCGCAGCCGGCGCCACCAGCGCACGCCACGGGGGCGCGGTCGACGCGCGCGCCCGCAGTATCGTAGGTTAGTGTCGTGTACCGGCGCGGCCGCTGCAGCGCGCAGGTCGCGCTCAGAGACCACGCACACTCACATTCGCTCCTCGCGCTCCACTCATGCCTTTTGCTATGCCTTGTACTCATAAGTAGTACGCGTACAGTACACGCGCTCACACATCATTGCTTCGACCCCTGTGTGCTGTTAAAAACGAGACACGCTGTGTCGCGTCGCACGTCACGTCACGTCACGTCACGTATCGAACAAACTCAACTTAGTTTGCGTTCGGTGTAAGTACAACGGAACATAAGACATAGGTACATGACATTTTGAAAACAAGGTCTCAGTGAGTGCGGAGAGACTGGAGACACTGGAGTATGAACTGCAGCCTGCAGTAGTAACGATTGTCTGTCGCGTAGTGTACCATACCGATGTAAGAGGTAAGTTTTTGGTTTAAGTTCCAAATAAATCCACTTAACCCAACAGAAAAACACACATTATTCATTTTCTGTTATTGTTTTGCTTGTCGCGGATCTTAGCTAAGTAAAACTTTTGACTGACCACATAACTACATGTTTGTTGTTATACAATTGTTAATAACGAATTTAGGAAATGGAACAACTTAGCACCTGCGGTATTCTCACGTGATTATGACATGACATTCAAGAGAAAAGCGTATGTGTTCGTTAGAGGCCAGCAACGCATCTGCTATGCGGATATTAGTGATCGCTTACCACCAGGTGACCCGCATGCTCGTTGGCCCGCTCTGCTATAAAGAAACGTTAATTGTCAACATTACAGGTGCAGTGATCGCAGTGCACACAGATGTTGACGTGTGGCCGTTGTCTGTTCCAGAGCGGCGGCATGTGCGGCGCGCGCGCGGCGTGGCTCGTGTTGCTGGTGGCCGCGGCGTGGGGCGCCCCCGGCCCCGGCCCGCCCGCCCTGCGCTTCCCCGCCGCCCACTACAACGTGAGCTTGCCCGAGAACTCGCCGCCGCGCACGTATGCCGCCCCCACCCCGCCGCTCGCCGCGCCGCCCGGCATGCCGCTACCGCCGTTGCTGGCGCATCCCGAGACACGCATCCGCTTCCGCATCCGTCACGGCGACCGTGACAAGTTCTTCAAGGCCGAGGAGCGCGTCGTTGGTGACTTCTGTTTCCTGCTCATCCGTACGCGCGCCGGCCAATCTGACGTGCTGAATCGCGAGCGTCGTGACTCGTACCGCCTGGACGTGCGCGCCACCGCGCAGCTACCCGACGGTCGCCAGCTGGAGGCCGACACCGTTGTGCACGTGCAGGTCACCGACGAGAACGACCTCAGCCCGCTGTTCTACCCGACGGAGTACGAGGCGCTCGTGCCGGAGGACGCGCCGCTCCATTCGAGCGTCGCGCGCGTGACCGCCGAGGACGCCGACCTGGGCATCAACGGAGAAATCTACTACAGCCTGGCGGAGCCCACCGACCGGTTCGCGGTGCACCCCACTAGCGGTGTGGTGACGGTGACGCGCGCGCTCTCCATCGCCGACGGCGCGCGCCACGACCTCGTGGTGCTGGCGCGTGACCGCGCCTCGCTGCTGGCACGCGGGGAGGCCGCGCCCGCCGCGCGCGCCGCCTTCACCGTGCGTGTGGCGCGCGCCAACCTGCACGCCCCCGAGCTGCGGGTGCGCCGGTTGCCGGACCTCGTCGAGAACTCTACCGCCGAGATTTACGCCATTGTGGAGGTCACCGACCGCGACGACGGCGACCACGGGCGCATCGCCGGGCTGGACATCGTGGACGGAGATCCCGACGGCCACTTCCGGGTGCGGCCCTCGTCGCAACCGAACGAGTACGACATTGTGGTGCACGCCCTACTGGACCGCGAGACGGCGCCCCGCGGGTACAACCTGACGCTGCGCGCCACCGACGCCGGCCGCCCGCCCCGCGCCTCCTACCTCACGCTGCCCGTGATGCTCGTCGACGCCAACGATAACGCGCCGGTGTTCAGCCGCGAGGTGTACGAGGCGAGCGTGCCGGAGACCGCGCCGCCCAACACGCCCGTCATCCGGCTCAAGGTGAGCGACCGGGACGAGGGCCGCAACGCGCGCGTCTACATCGAAATCGTCGGCGGCAACGAGGGCGGCGAGTTCGTCGTCAACCCGGATACGGGCGTCCTCTACACCGCGAGGCCCCTGGACGCCGAGGAGAAGTCGCTGTACACCCTCACCGTCTCGGCGATTGATCAAGGTAATGCCGGAACTAGGAAGCAATCTTCGGCCAAAGTGAAGATAGCCGTAGCGGACGCCAATGACAATGATCCCGTTTTTGAGAACGTCGACGTGGAGGTGAGGGTCGCGGAGAACGGACCGACGGGCGTGGTGGTGGCGCAGGTGGCGGCGCGCGACGCTGACTCCGGGGAGAACGCGTATATATCGTACAGCATAGCCAACTTGCAGCCGGTGCCGTTCGAGGTGGACCATTTTTCGGGCGCAGTGCGGACCACCAGACTATTGGACTACGAAAGCATGAGACGAGAATACGTTTTAAGAATACGAGCCAGCGACTGGGGTCTGCCCTACCGGCGGCAGGCGGAGATGCGGCTCACTGTGCGCCTGGAAGACGTCAACGACAACAGGCCGCAGTTCGAGCGGGTGGAGTGCGTCGGCTACCTGCCGCGGCGTCTGCCCATCGGACACGAGATCGTCACACTCTCGGCCATCGACTTCGACTCTGGAGATGTCGTCTCGTACCGCGTGATCGGCGGCAACGAAGACAACTGTTTCTCGCTGGACGCGGGCACCGGCGTGCTGAGCCTGTCGTGTGACCTGGCCGACGTGCGCGCCGACACCCGGGCGCTGAACGTCACCGCCACCGACGGCACGCACTTCGCGGACGCCGCCACGCTCACGCTGCACCTGGTGGGCGGCGCGGAGGGCGGCGCGCTCGACTGCCGAGACACCGGCGTGGCGCGCCGGCTCATCGAGCTGCTGGCCGCCGCCGAGAGGAGCAACGCGCCCGTTGACTTCGCGGAGGACTTCCCGCTCGCACCTTCCCGCTACGGCGAAAATTTGCACGTCCCAGAGTTCATTGACTTTCCGATAGAGGTGAAGGTGAACGAGTCCGTGGCGCTTGGCACCTCGCTCGTGCGCCTACGCGCCCGCGACCGCGACCTGGGCTACAACGGCCTCCTCGTGTACGCCATCTCCGGCGGCGACTCGGACTCGGCGTTTCGCATAGACCCGGAGACGGGGGAGCTGAAGGTGATCGGTTACCTTGACCGAGAGCGAGAGAGCGAATACTACTTGAACGTGACCGTGTACGACCTGGGCGTGCCGCAGAGCTCCTCCTCCCGGTTGCTGCCGGTGACGGTGCTTGATGTCAACGACAACCCGCCCCGCTTCGAGAAGACCCTGGCCAGCTTCCGCGTCACCGAGAACGCGCTCAACGGCACCGTGGTGTTCCGCGCCAATGCGACGGACCGCGACACGGGCGCCTTCGCGCGCGTCACCTACAGCCTTAGCGGCGCCGGCGCTGGCGAGGGTGAGTTCTGCGTGGACCGCGACACGGGCGCGCTGGCGGTGTGCGCGCCGCTGGACCGCGAGCGGCGCGCCCTCTACGAGCTGACGGTGCGCGCCACCGACGGCGGTGGACTGGCGGCCGAGGCGCTGGTGCGCGTGGCCGTCGACGACGTCAACGACTGCACGCCGCGGTTCGCGCTCGCCGCGTACAGCGCGCGCGTGCGGGAGGATGTGCCCGCGGGCGCGGCGGTGGCCGTGCTGGACGCGTTCGACCCCGACCTGGGCGCCGGCGGCGTGCTCACCTACACGCTGCCCGATCAGCCGCCCGACGACGCCGTATTCACCGTCGACAGCACGTCGGGCACCGTGCGCACCGCCAGGCGGCTGGATTTCGAGGAAAAGCAGGTAAGTTTGTCCTTGTTTGCTTTTTTGTCCCTGCGTTCAGCACTGTTCATGGTTGTAACGATTGATTAATTTTCTGTACCACTTGTACTGAATGGTGTGCACCGACTGTGTTACGACCTGGATAATGCCCACACGGAGGGGGATGCCCACGAGTGAGATGGACACACTGCTGCATAAACACAAGGAAGTTACAACAAATAGTTTTTTCTTGCATTTTTGATCCTTTAACAAAAACTGCATTACTGTAGTAGTATTGTACAAAACTGAGGAGGGTCGCGTGGTGTGCGCGCAGGTGTACGGGGTGACGGTGCGCGCGACGGACGGCGGCGCGCCCGCGCTCTGGGCGGAGGCCACGCTGGTGGTGGAGGTGCTCGACGTGGACGAGAACGTGCACACGCCGGCGTTCGCCGCGCCCGCCGCGCTGCCGCTGGCGGTGCGCGAGGACGCGCCGGTGGGCGCCGTCGTGGGCGTCGTGGCGGCGACGGACGCGGACCCGCCGGGCCGCGACTCCCGCCTCGCCTACTACATCACCGGCGGCTCCGGGATGGCGCACTTCTCGCTCGACGACACCGGTACGCACTACAGCGAAACACACGTGGAGTGGTCACCGGGTCGTCGGGTGTCGGGCCAACGCGTAGGGTTCATAATGAAATTCACTCCTGTCCAAACATCCATTTATTGATTCCTATTTTATATAACACCCACATTAGTTATATGTATGTTAAATAGCTTCAACAAGCTATGTAACATATCGCGATACAAAGGAATATACAACATACAGTAGCGGTGTCTATCGGTACATTAGTGAACTAATACAATGTTGAATGTCAATGTAAAGTACAGAGGATTGCCCTCCGACGAGCACACGTGTCAACGACACACTCTTCACTGCGCTGAGGGTGACAAGTACTCAACACAATTTTTTTTTTTAAATATCTTGCTCCCTAATAAAGTTAGATTTTTTTAAATAAGAGTCAAACAATTAAGCATAAAATAGATACAAAGTTAACTGCATATATATATATAATATATATATATATATACACACGTTGGGATCATGGCACTACCCACAAGATGGCAACAAGTAATCGATCAAAACGGCACATACATATAATAAATAAATAAAAAATGATACCTAAAAAACATATTTTTTAGGTATCATTTTTTATTAGGACAATGTTGATGTAAAGTAACGTCATGGACTGCGCGTGCGCATGCGCAGGTGTGGTGCGCACGCTGCGCCCGCTGGACCGCGAGAGCGCGCCGCACCACTGGCTCACCGCGTGCGCCGAGGACCGCGGGTTGGTGCCGCGGCTCGCCTGCACGCAGGTACGTCGCCGACACGCCACACCCCCCCCCCCCCACACACACATACACACTCCGCTCTGAAGTGGCTCGTAGCAGTCATTGGGGTGTTTAGAGACGGTGAATAGATGTTCACCAGAGCGTGTGTTTCGAATTAAGTTCAATGTCACATTCGGCAACGCTTCATCCTAAGTTAACCCTTTTAGTACGGGCATCGGATATATCCGACGTCCACGTACACTCCGTGCGTGCAAACGACATCTACAGTTGGGCAAATTATATCATATTTAACGGATGTATTAGACGAATAAACACATTGAAAATATATTTTGCACGTATGCTTAAAACACCTTGATTTTTTTTCACCTTGACTCGTAGATTTTTTAACAATTGTTACAGTTGTATCTGCATCATCAGTAATGAATTTACTTGATATTTCTGAGGATTACCTCAGAAATATCAAGTAAATTCATTTCTATTAAGAAATCATTCCAATAATAAATCATTTGTACATGAATTCCAAAGTAGTATTTTGTACCATTGTTTTATTGCATATAGACCGTATAAAAGGTTAGGAAAGTGATCACACAAAGGGGAACTGACCGCGTGCTGTGTGTGGATGCTGTGTGTTTCCGATGGGATGGTTCGACCTCGTGCACCGGGTGTGTCGCGGGGAGAGGAGCGCTCGTGCCGAAAGGGCAACCTTGAGCTAATTGGTTGACAGAACAACGTGTGTTAGTGTCTATGATGTGTCTGTATGGTGCGTGCGTGCGCGTCACAACAGGTGTACGTGGAGGTGGAGGACGTGAACGACGTGGCGCCGTGGACGGAGCGCGCCGCGTACTCCGCGAGCGTGGTGGAGCAGTGCGGCGCGGGCACGCGCGTGGCGCGCGTCACGGCCGCCGACGGCGACGCCGCGCCCGCCCCCGCGCCGCTGCGCTACTCCATCGTGGCCGGCAACCCCGACGGCCTGTTCGCCATCGACGAGCGCACCGGTGAGTGACGCCGGCCCGCGCCCGCAACAACCCACCCGGGACTCACACCCAGTTGCTACCAAGATCAAACACTGTTGAAAATAAAAGCTATACGTAGCGGCTGCATTATAAGCAACTGATAGACATCTAGAACCGCGCTTGCGGACCCGTGCAAGGCAGCCTCCACATTGATGGTTCTTATATTTTTGTAATTTGGTGTAAACGAGAGCACCGAGTGTGCGGGGCGGGGCGGGGCGGGGCGGGGCGCCTGCACACGCTCAATGTTTGTCAATGAAACATTAGTATTAGAGTATTCGACGTTACATTACGCGTACACGTGCGTGTTGTGTGCTACGCTGCAGGCGAGGTGGTGACGACGGGGCGCGCGCTGGACCGCGAGGCGGCCGCGGCGCACGCGCTCGAGGTGCAGGTGTCGGACGGCGAGCTGGCCACCACCGCGCGCCTCCACGTCCAGCTGCTCGACATCAACGACCACTCGCCCGTCTTCACGCAGCGCTTCTACGACGTGCGCGTGCCCGCGGCCGCGGCCGACGCCGCCGTCGCGACCGCGCCCGCGCCCGACAGCACCGAGGGCGACGCGGACGACAGCGAGGCCGAGGAGGACGAGGAGGGGTCCGGTGCGCGGCTCGCCTGGGACCTGTGGGACGCCCCCGAGCCCGACGGCGTCTATGTCGCTACAGTGAGTGACGCCACACACACAAGGATACGACACACCATTGCGCCATGGCACACACATGCCACACGCCAACGCTGAAAACTAGACACTGAATGCCTGCCCATTCCACGAGTAAGGTGGGCCGATGAGTTTCATCGGCTGATTATTTAAGGAGTTATATACAGTTAGAAGGCCGAAAAAAGTGAATTTTCCAGAATTTTTTTTGAGAAACCTTTTAAATTTATTGACTAAATATTTGAACATATATTATGGTATCTAACAATATTTTTAGACTTAGTATTAGTAAAAATATTTATTTGGACAGGAGTTACAGCTGTTAATGTGTGTGTGTGTGTGTGTGTGTGTGTCAGGTGACGGCGCTGGACGCGGACGCGGGCGCCAACGGCACGGCGCGCTACTGGGGGCGGGCGCGGAGCGCGGCGCGCGGCCGCCTGCGCGTGTGCGCGCGCTCCGGCCGCGTGTACGCCGCGCGCGACCTGCCGCTGCAGCCGCACCCGCACCGCGCCCACGACCTCACCGTGAGTACGCACCGCACACGCACACGCACACGCACACGCACACACACGCACGCGGCCCCCGTATCGCTGGTCTCTCACGACCGACGACACATCGCACAAACATCCACAGAGGAAAGAAGACGATAGCTTGACTATGTGCTTGCTAAAGCCTGAAACCTAAAACCTAGATAGGTGCCTAGGTAAGGGTTAATTATACTCTGTGAGTAATGCGGAATTCTCGAAAGGAACACTTTTAACCTGAAAGATTCGACACCCAGTGTCGCCAGGCTAACCATACGTTCCGCACTCCGCAATACAGTCCATTTGCGCGCGCAGCCATTTGATGGGTCATCGGGCAGATTATTGCAGGCCGGCACCATTTGTTTTGGGCCATCCGACTCACTCATTTTGTTAGTTATTTTGAAGGAATTGATGTTTGATACTTCGGCCGGCTCAACCGATCGGTACATCCGCACAACCGTCGGCGCTACTAACGTTGTGTATATGTGTGGGGGGGGGGTGCAGGTGCGCGCGTGCGACGGCGCGGCGCGGCCCCGCTGCGGCGTGGCGCGCGTGCGCGTGCGCGGCGCGCCGGCGGGGGGAGGACGACCGCCGCGCGTCGCGCCCACCGCGCCGCTGCAGGCCGCCGAGCTGGACGCGCCCGGCTTCCTGCTCGCAGTGCTGCAGGCCACCGACCCCGACGGCGATGCGCTCTACTACGACATCGTGGGTGGGTCGCGCTAACACACTACGCACACACACACACACACACATACACACACATGCACACACACACACACACACACACACGCATACCTACACAGTATTTTTATTAAAAATCATATCCAGGTACACCAGGCTTACTTGTTAACACGTTTGGTGCTAAAAATAATAACTCAAAAAGGTAACTCCTCACGTAGTTCAAGATCGTTGAATATAACGTCATGTTATACGGGGGCGCCGCCTCTGTAACGTCGCCATACATTTGTGAGACATCCCGTTGCCGTACCCGTCGCCAAACAACTCCACAACCACAGTGGAGTGTGGACATATAGGATTTTCATATCGGCGTGTGTTGCACGCACGTATTGTGTTAAAGCGGCGTTCGTGTTGCATGCACGCATGACACCTGTCACCATTGCATATTTTCATTGTGTGTGTATGTGTGTGGTATGACCGCGGCAGACGGGGACCCGGAGCACCAGTTCGCGCTGGGCCGCGAGGACGGCAGCCTGGTGCTGGCGCGGCGGCTGCTGTGGGAGCGCCGGCCGCGGTACGCGCTCAACGTGTCCGTCACCGACGGCCTGCACGTCGTGCACGCGCTGGTGAGTCCTGGAGATAACGTTATATGGCGACGCGTGCTTACTTCGACACTTACCATTTTATAAAATTATGTATACGTTTTAAAAGTAAATTAAATTATGGGAGACAACTGTTGATCAATAATTTAAGATAAACCTAACCTAACATGCCATAGCAATGCACGAACAGGAATTACCTCAGTGACGCGGAACACTCGCCAATGTACGTGTAGGCAGCACATTGTGACCGCAGGTCAACATCACGGTCATCAACGACGCCAACGAGGGTGGCGTGGCGTTCGAGCGCGACCACTACGCGGTGGAGGTGGAGGACTCCGCGCACGTGGGCGACACGCTGGTGGCGCTGCGAGCGCTGCCGGCGCCGGCCGCAGAGGGCGCGGGGGCTGCGGCGGCGACCGGCGGGCCGCGGTTGCTGTACGGGATACACGCCACGCGTGCGCCAGCTGACGCCACACTGTTCCGTCTCCACGAGCTGACCGGCGTGCTGGAACTGGCGCGGCCGCTCGACAGGTAAGCGTTCGTCCCGTCGCGCGTCATCCGTTAACACGCCACGAGTGCGTGTCACAGACGTTCACAGCCAGCAAATTACCGAACCAACGCATTTTACGGAACACAGCCAATCATTAATAGACTTAATCCGCACAGATGCGCATGTCACTCGTGTCCGGGCAGGTTATATACCCGAGCGTAGTAGGCACGCGTTCATAGCTTGTATACTAAATATCCAAAACCATAAAAGTACTTCAAAAATTTTAAAATATAGGCCGCTAAAGATATCAATTTAAAACAATTCAATACAAACATAGAGACGATAGATTGGGAAATCTTTAATTCGATGACAGATGTAAATAATATGACACACTTCTGTAATAGTGTCATCATGAATATTTTTGATTTCCATGCGCCGTTTAAGACTTCTCGTATAAAAGAAGTCAATTACCCTTGGTTAACATATAACATTAAACTCATGATGCGGCGCCGAAATGAAGCTCACACGAGAGCGCGTAAGACTAAACTGCCAAATCATATAGCATATTATAAGGAACTAAAAAGGATAGTTAATGTATCTATAATCAACGAAAAGAAAGCATTTTTCAAACAGCACGTAAACATCAATGTGAATAATCCACGTCATCTCTGGAAAAATATAAAACAGTATACTGCAATCAATACAAAAAAATATGCAGACCTACCTGCTCATTTTAATGACCCTTTGAAAATTAATAAACACTTCCTCAAGCTGCCAGGAGAAAATATTACTCAGATGGCAAATCTCACTTATTACGATTTTGACACTGCTTGATTACTCCCGGGCCTTTGATTCAATAAATATTCCACTGTTGTTATCTAAAATGTCATATTACGGTTTTAGTTTCCAGGCTATTAAATGGTTCGAAAGCTACTTTAGGAATCGGACCCAGATAGTAGAGCTACAGCTAGAAGATGGGAGAACTTTTGCATCTCCTGCTTATTCTGTACAAAGGGGCGTCCCCCAGGGTTCAATTTTAAGGCCTCTAATTTTCTTATTGTATTGCGCAGATATCAGAAAGATTAGATTAGATTAGATAAGAAAAACACACATTATTAATTTTCTGTTATTGTTTCGCTTGTCGCGGATCTTAGCTAAGTAAAACTTTTGACTGTCCACATAGTGATGGATTTCCGCGAAGTAACGCCTGACTCCATTAATAAAATAAAAAAACAAGTGCACAAAATTGAATTACAAACCCCTATCGTAATTGTAGGCGAAAAGCAGATTGAGCGGGTACGTATTGCGCGTAATTTGGGTGTTCTTCTCGATGAAAGTATTAGATTCGAAGAACATATTATGGGTCTAGTGCGTAACTGCTTCTATCGACTTAAAGTGCTGTATCGAATTCGAGACTACCTCAACATACCTCTCCGTATAACAGTATGCGACTCGTTAGTATTATCGAAATTTAACTACGCGGACACTGTATATGGACCCCGTCTACTCGCTCGAACAGAAAAACTTATACAGCGCGTACAAAATGCATGCGCAAGATTTTGTTTTAATATAGCTCCACGGGAACATGTTACGCCATACATAAATAAAGCTAATATAACAAAAATGAGACACCGCAGGGAGCTTCATTTCGCTACCCTTCTATTTGGTATGATTCGTTATGAATCCCCGTCATATTTATATAATAAATTAACATGGTCCCGTAAACGAAATAGCGCTGGCGATACCAGAGCGCCTAGGTCATTGCTGGTTGTTCCTCGCCACTGCTCAGCTGCGTTTCGTGGTAGCTTTAAATACGCCGCAACCAAATGTTGGAACAACTTGCCACCACCTCTTCGTGACTTGCATACAATAAATATATTTAAAAAAAAATACAAAAATCTAATTTTAAGTATGCAGTCAGGAACTTGTTCTTTTGGACGCGGTGAATTTAGTACATGACTTGTGTTTTTTAATTCCATTGTACTGTACGTGTATTTATGTGTATGTGTACATGAGTATGAGTAGTTATATATATGGATGTATTTGTATGTACGAGTGTGTCAGTATGAATGTCGTCACTGTGGTCCGCGATCTGACCACGTTTGGTTCTGGCTGAAAACTAGCGCCGGGTGCTCCAATAGTGCGCCCGGCATATGCTGAGCAAGAACCATTTTATGACACTCGTTAGATTAAAATTATTTTCTTTTTGTTTTGTGTTTTTATTTGTATATAGAATATTATTAAGGATTTAATTTTAGTAATTGTAAAAAATGGTATCATAAATATAGTTTTTCTATTTTATTCTATTCTACATGATATTATAAATCCGGCAGTCCTCGCACTGTAGCGCGTAAGTAACGTTGAAGTGACGCGGTGTGTGCGCGCGCGTTGCAGGCAGAGCGCATCGCTGCACGAGCTCACCGTGTGGGCGCGCGACCAGGCGCCGCGCGCGTCGCGGGCCTTTGCGCGCGTCACGGTGCGCGTGCACGCCGCCGAGGAGCGCGCGCCCGTGTGGCCGCGGCGGCTGGCCACTGCGCGCGTCCCCCGCGGTGCCGCGCCCGGCACGCTGCTCGCGCCGCTGCGCGCCGCCGGCACCGACGTGCAGTACACGCTTGTGGACGACGCCGCGGGGCAGTTCGCGGTGGATGCGCTGGGCGACGTGCGGCTGGCGCGCGAGCTGCCGCCGCAGGGGCCGCGCGACTACACGCTGCACGTGCGCGCCTGGCCCGCCGCCGCGCCGCACCGTGTCGCCGCGCTGCCGCTGCACGTGCTGGTGGTGGAGCCGGACGACGCGCCGCCCAGGTACCGCACGCACGCACGCGGCCGCGCTTCGCGCGCGTATTCACAACTGCTCATGGCGTTACCAACGGATTGTTGTTGTAGTACGAAATAATGAGCCTGTTAGATTTTTCACTTTACATACTCATAGATAAACATCTGTAAGTATATTTGTTAGACTGGATCAGTATCAAGGTACTTTCAAGCAATATGCAGACATCAAATAAAACATTGTTTATTTTCGCATCGCTACTTTTGTGATCTCATCTTCTGTTTCGTAAGGAAATTTTTTAGTCGAAGCAAAAACTGCATAAGAAACCTAATGGCATAAAAAAAATTTAATTGCACCACAGGATAAATAATTAGGATATTACATTTATATATATATATATATATATATATATATATATATATACAGAACAGAGTTGTTTGTTTACATGGTGTACGAAACCATGAAACGAGATTATTTTGTGAGTATATATATATATATATATATATATATATATATATATATATATATATATATATATATATATATATATACTCACAAAATAATCTCGTTTCATGGTTTCGTACACCATGTAAACAAACAAGTCTGTTCTGTCCCAACTCTGACGACCTCATGGATATAAACAGTCTTTTACATAATGAAGATTTACATCAATGTTTTCTAAACTACACCGTCAGCGTACACACACAACATGTCGGTAACACTATCATCTTGCATTGTTGGCACGTCGTCACTCGTCACTCGTCACTCGTCGCTCGTCGCGCGGGCGCAGGTTCGCGAGCAGCGAGGTGGTGTGCGAGGTGTACGAGAACGAGCCGCGCGGCGCCGTGGTGGCGGCCGCGGCGCTGGAGGCGCGCAGCGGCACCGCCGTGCGGTACGAGCTGAGCGGGGGCGCGGGGCGCTTCCTGCTCAACCCGGCGGCCGGCGTGCTGGCGCTGGCCGCGCCGCTCGACTACGAGGAGTGCGCCCTCTACAACCTGACCGTCGTGGCCACCAACATGGTGAGACGCGTGTCCGTGGGCTTCAGTACCGTTGGGCGGCGCGGTGCGGCGGTACTGTAGCGGGCGTGTGTGACTGGTGCGTAGGGCGGCGGCGAGGCGCGGGCGGCCGTGACGGTGCACGTGCTGGACCGCAACGAGTTCCCGCCGGTGCTGGGGCGGCGCGCGTACCGCGGCACCGTGTCGGAGGCGGCGCCGGCGGGCGCGCTGGTGTGGGACGCGGAGGGCGCCCCCGGCGCGCCGCTCGTGCTGGACACGCTCGATGCCGACTCGCCGCAGCACCGGCAGCGAGCGTACGAGGTGGTGCCGCCGGAGGCCGCCGCGCTGTTCCGCGTGGACGCCACCACGGGCGCGCTGGCGCTGCGCGCGCCCCTCGACTACGAGCTGCGGCGCGTCCACGAGTTCACCGTCAAGGTGCGCCGAGCTTCGATTTCGTTTCGTGTTTTGTGAACATTTAAACAAAATAAACCAGAGGACAGATATCATGATTTTATTCAACATTATTAAGTACTTCAACGCTCCATGGGGAAGGCCTATGTCCAGCAGTGGACTGCCGCAGGCTGTTGATGATGATTTAGTCCTATATAATACTAAACAATATATGTATTTGTATTATTTAACTTAAATTCGAAATTTAATTTTCCCATAGGGGGAGGCAGGGACCACAGACCTCCACCTATTACGTTCTCGACACACTTTTTTGCTTCATCCACACTCATCAATTCCTTTATACAAAATTTGCCTGTTTAGGTTACTTTTGATCTGAATTTTCTTAAGACCTTCAGCATTTAGTTAAGGTATTTTTTCCTTGGTCTTTCCCTACCGACCCTACCATCCACATCCGCAACTTAAATTTCTTTTATGATTTGTCTATCATCCATCCTCTCTATGCGCTCAAATCACCTTCCTCAACTTGTCACGACACCTCCTTTTACTGCATATCGCTCTTATAATTTCATTCCTCATTCTCTCTCCGTACACTAGAATTGGTTTATTACTAAGTGTCTACACACGTCCATACGTGTCACAGGCACGTTCTGAAATTACATAGAAGAGTGCAGAACTCTATTAACCTTCTCTTGTAAACAGTGACCCCAAACGTACAAACTCATTCACTTGCTCAACTTTTTCTCCAACAATCAGCGCCTCACACGGCGTCCTAGTGTCCTCCCTTTCAAAAACAACCAATTTAGTCTTCCTAACATTCATTTTCATTCCGTTCCTGTGTGAAGCTCCATGCACCATACGCCATAACAATATCCATAAATATCGATGACATTTTTAAAAATTTATATTAAAATGACAATAATAAGAACCATAAACATCCATGACACCCATTTCAATAAACCGAATAATACTTTTGTAACTTTTGATAGGTTTTATAGTCAATCGTAATTTGTAAGTACTTGGCCGGCGGTGTCTCACGCACGTGTAAACAGTTGTCTGTACCCTGGACACCGCATCACCACCATTTCCTCGTTAATATAACGTATTTCTATTTCTGTGTAGGCGTCTCTTCCGTGTTCATGTGTCTACGTGTGCCGCAGGTGGTCGACATGGGCGAGCCGCGGCTGCCGGCGGAGAGCGCGGCCGCGGTGACGGTCGCCGTGCGCAACGTCAACGACTGCCCGCCCGCCTTCTCGCAGCCCGCGTACGAGGCCACGCTGCTGCTGCCCACGGCGCGCGGCGTGCCCGTACTCGCGCTGGCGGTCAGCGACGCCGACGAGCTCGACGGCGCGCTCGCGCTCGCGCTCGCGCTCGACATCGTCGACGGCGACCCGCGCGGGGCGTTCGCGCTGTCATCGCGCGGCGAGCTCACCGTGGCCGAGCCCGGCACACTGGATACCGAGCACCAGCTGCGCGTGCGCGTGTCCGACGGCGTGTTCGCGAGCACGGCGCGCGTCACGGTGCACGTGCGCGAGCCCGAGCCCGCAGGACTCGCCTTCCAGAAGTCCGACTACTACGGTTCCGTGGTGGAGAACAGCACGCGCGCGACCACCGTCGCGGTGCTGCACGTGCTCGGCGCCGCGCTCAACGAGCACGTCGAGTTCTCCATCCTGAACCCCGTCGACGGCTTCGAGGTGCGCCTCGCCCACCTCATAATAATGTCATTGTAAATTATTTAAATTACAATTAGTAAAAAAAAACGTCGGCAGGTGGGGCGCACGTCGGGCGCCGTGGTGGGGCCGCGGGTGGCGCTGGACCGCGAGGCGCGCGACGCGTACACGCTGCTGGTGCGCGCGCGCTCGGGGCCGCGCGTGGCGCACTGCCGGCTGCACGTCGCCGTCACCGACGTCAACGACAACTGCCCCGTGTTCGTGGAGCGCCCGTACGTGGCGGCCGCGCGCGCGGGCGCGCCCGCCGGCACGCCGGTGCTCGCCGTGCGCGCCCTCGACGCCGACGCCAACGACAACGGCGAGGTACCGCGCCCCTACCTCCCGCCCTCCCTCACTCACTCACTCACTCACATATCCCCTCATCACTTAATACATTGCAAAATCTAACTATACAATAGCAGTGTCAGTGAAGTGCAGGTGTGACACGGCGGCACACTGCGCGACCACGTCCACGTCCACGTCCACGGCTCGGGGGATTTTAGTAAATGTATACAGCGACACTTGTGCCAGCTGCAGTTTTTTATGAGATCACAAGGCAAACAAGCAAGTGGGCTACTTAATTTAAAGAACAACACACACATGAATTTTAAAAGCGTTACCGGTCTTTGAGAAGTACAGAGATCCCAACATCGTTTCGATTGAGAAATACTGACGAAGGTTCTTGATTCCATAAAGAGGCGGTTCGTGGAAAAAAAGTACTGAGTGCGCCGACCTGACGTGCCGTCGCGTCGTCGTGAGTTCGCCGGCGTTGACGCAGACCGGTCGGACGTCACATGATGATGCAGCTCTCCACTCACTGGAAACGAGCTTGCGTTGTTTCTAAAGTAACAATACCACTGAGCCGGGACCGCGTCCTGCTGCACACACACACACACACATTTCTTTTCGTAATTACATCCTCGCTATACATGTAATATTTTAATGATCACAATCCATATATGTTTCATATAAGTTTATTAATTAATACACTTCACAAACTGTCACGTCGGGGCCACGCCTCACCACGGACAACATACTCTTTAGTACAATACACACTTGTCGTTTCGTATATTTTATTGTTGTAATTTGATTTCGATGTGTGTGCGCGCGTGTGTGTGTGCGTGCGCGTGTGCGCACTCGTCTTGGTTTAGTTCCACTACACAGAAGGTTGTATAATTAACGTGACGAACACACGGCAGGTCCGCTACGAGATGAAACGCGGCAACGGCGAGCTGTTCCGCGTGGACCGACGCACCGGCCAGATCACACTCAAGCAGCCGCTGGACGCGCACGCGCAGCTCTACTCGCTGGTCGTGGCCGCCTTCGACGGAGGTTGGTGCGCCGGCCGTACGCGCCGCCCGAGCTGATGCTCCACACATTATGTGGCAACAGTCAATACTGCAAACGAAAAAACACGCGCCGTGTTTACTTGTTATAGTATTGACTTGACAAGATTGACTTTGTATTGCCTGTATTGCCATTCCCTTTACTTTGCGCTGACTTCCTATCCGGTAAACGACCACTCCCTCGGAAATAAGGGTGGGTTGTGTGTTGTGCGGTTACCGTGGCAACCAATACGAACGGAACGAGTCAACATTGGTATATTTTATTTCAACATGAAATGCCTTCTACATTATTTTACTTATTTGTTTAACTAGCGGTTATCAGTTACGATCACACGTTTAGTGTACCAATTTTTTTATTTCAATGTTTGTCATGTGTGGTGAGGTCTACGTGTACGTGTGTGCGCGTGTCCGCAGGCACGCCGGCGTGCGGCGCCGAGGCGGCGGTGTCGGTGCGCGTGTGGGCGGGCGGCGCCGCGCCGCTGTGGGAGCGCGCGCACTACGTGGTGTCGGCGCGCGAGGACGCCGCGCCCGGCGCCCCCCTGGGCCCGCCGCTGCGCGCCCGCTCGCCGCTCGCGCGCCCCCTCATCTACACGCTGCGGCCGGCGGACGGCGGCGGCGGCGGCGGCGGCGGCGCCGGCGGCCTGTTCGACGTGCACTTCGACACCGGTACGTGTCGACACACGCGCCCGACTGCCACCAGCGATACAATGTTCAAGAAGACGATTTGAAAATTGTATGCCTCCGCGCCGCGCGCGCGATGAACTACTTGTTTGCGACCGCACCTATTTGCGATGTTTGGAACAAAAATGTTTAATTGTATGGGTGCAATGGGAAACAGGTCGTGAAAACGAGCGTCCTGATTGTCCACTGACGTCAGTATTGTTGCTCAACTGATTATTGCGTTTATATCTGCCGCTCTGAGTGCACCGCCCCGCCCCGCCCAACCGGTGTGTCGGTGTGTCGATGCGTGCGCTTTCAGTGAGAAGTGCATTTGGAAGCAAACAATCTACAACGACGGACACAAACCCATAAGGATGGTAATTGGACCATAGACTTTGTTTTTGAAGGTTCCAATGTCATATGGGTTCGAAAACAACACTGGAGTAGTTGGTTCCACAGAGTAGTGGTGCCTGGAAAGAAGTTTCTGGAAAAAACTGGATCGTCATCTTCCGTCAACTGCACCGTACTGGATCGTCACTCATCCAGATGATGAGGATGAAACTTTTCTTTGTGACGAGTTGTGCGGTAAAACTCAGCAGTCGGAACTATCCCGAACAATTCGTCAGAGCACTCCTCATGGTAAAAACGATAAAAGATACTGAGAGATGAAATGTCCCTCCGCAGTTCCAAAAGATCTAGCCGTGCGATAGGATCTTGTTCTTGTTGGTGGTGGTTTCTACCACTAAAATATGATACGCGGACGACCACACCCAACACACAAAACACATTTAATTTTCTTAACCAGTTTAAATATTATATGTGCACTATGACTGCGCTCTAATAGACATTAAAATAAATTCTCATTCCATAAAATCTTCATTAACTGAAACACCACTTGTGCAAGTACCACCCGCGTGTGAGTAGTTTTTGTGTGGCTGGTCCCGGTGCTGCGAACCGGCGAGGGCGAGGTATGTCCTCGCCCCGCGACCCGCGCCCCACGCCCCCCACCGGCACCAGCCCCACAGTCGCCGTCGTGTGAACCTGTCCTAACGCGTCCATTTTGCCCGCAGCACCTGACGGCAGCGCCGGCCCGTGTGAGTACCACGCCCGCCTTCAGCCCTCGCTCCGCACATTTTTTACTTCCATGCTTTTGCACCTCACCCTTATCTCATTCACTAGCCGCCATTTTCGCTCAGTCCAGCCGAGACTTCACCAGAATGAACCTCATTTCATCTCACTTCACCACATTACCTTCGTACGTCCTTTAATTTCTTTAGTAGCACGTTGAATATTTGAAAATATTTTTTATTATTACCAATCTTTGTACGCCGTATATTGTATTGTACAGTATACGATACAGCGATCTAGATAACGCTCACAACACTCGTCAGTCATCCAACGCTCCACTCGCTTCCAGCCTCGTTAGTGGTAGTATCATTTGAGATGCGTGACGGTGCGGCGGTGTGATGCAGGTGCGCTGGTGCCCCGCGCGCCGCTGGACTACGAGCGCGCGCGCGACCACGAGCTGACGGTGCGCGCCACCGACGGCGTGACGGGCGCGTTCGCCGACGTGGCGGTCACGGTGCGCGTGCTGGACGTGAACGACTGCGCGCCCGAGTTCCCGCGCGACGAGTACCGCGCCGCCGTCTCCGAGGCGGCCGCCGTCGGCGACCTCGTGCTCACCGCGCGCGCGCTCGACAACGACACCGGTGCGTGCCCGCACACGCACACGCACGCACACGCACGCACACGTACGCACACGAACACACACGCACACGCGCACGCACACACACACGCACGCACACGCACATGCACACACGCACGCACACGCGCACACACACACACGCACGCACACGAACACACACGCACACGCGCACGCACACACACACACACGCACACGCACACACACTGACAGTCAAATATTTTTAGAAAATAAAATGATACAGTTGAAATTTGTTTAAAAATAAAATAAAATAGCATCATACATGACCAACACCTGGATTTTGGTTTAAAAGAAAAAATGTAAAAGCAACTATGTAGTCGTATACTAACAACGAGTTTGTCGCACTGCGGCAGGTGCGAACGGTGACCTGACGTATTCGCTGCGGCGCTGGGGACCGCCCGCCCCCACCACCGCCGCCGTCGCCGACGACGACGCACCGCCGCCGTTCACGGTGGATGCGCGCAGCGGCGCTGTGCGCGTTGCCGCGCCACTGGACCGCGAGACGCTCGCCGTCCACCACCTGCTGCTGACGGCCACCGATGGAGGCCGCCCGCCCCTAACCACCACCGCGCACCTGTTTCTCGACGGTAAGTTTGCGACACTAACGACATTACTAATCCCACAGTGACAGACGTTTAATTGTATTCGTGAAACGAACGTTCGCCCATTTAACACCCAACCGACGCGCGTTCACTAATGTTATAAACTTGTGAGCCCCAAGTAATTTGCAAACATGTCTTGTTGCATGCGCGCCCGCGCCCGCCCGGCAGTGGAGGACGTGAACGACAACGCGCCGCAGGTGGAGCGCGCCGTGGTGACGGCGGCGGTGTCGGCGGACGCGGCGCGCGGCACGGTGGTCGCGCGCGTGGCCGCCTGGGACCCCGACGCCGCCGACGCGGGCAGGTTGCGGTACGCCATCGCCGGGCCCGCCGAGCGCGCGCTGCAGGTGGACGCGCACAGCGGCCTGCTGTCCGTGGTGGACGCGCGCGCCTGGGCGCAGGGTGCGGGCCGCGCGCCCCCGCGCTCGCTCAACGTATCCGTGTCGGACGGTGCGCACGCCGTGTTCGCGCGCGTCAAGCTGGCGCTGACCCCCGCCAACCGCGCGGCGCCCCACTTCCCCCACATCGTGCACGAGGCGCGCGCGCTCGAGAACCAGCCGCCGCCGTTGCTGCTCACCACTGTACGTATCCGTGCGCCCGTGTGCAGCTTGTATTGTTGTTGTGTTGTCGCGTCACCACGCTGACCGTCACTCGGGCCGCAGGTGAAGGCGTACGACGAGGACGCCGGCGAGTACGGCACCGTGACGTATTCGATTCCGTCGGCCAAACTGCGCGAGACGTTCGCTGTGGACCCGCAGAGCGGCGCGCTGACCACACGCGTGCCGCTGGACCGCGAGGCGCGCGCCGAGTGGGAGGTGCCTGTGGTGGGCGCCGACGGGGGCGGGAGGCTGGGGCACACCACGGTGCGCGTGCGCGTGGCAGACGCCAACGACAACGCGCCGCAGTTCCCGCTGCGCGAGTACCGCGCCGCCGTGCCCGCCGACCGCGCGCCGCACGCGCCCTTCCTCACGCTACGCGCGCGCGACGCGGACGCCGGCGACAACGCGCGCCTCACCTACTCCGTGTACGAGGGCGAGCTGCACTCCGACGCCGCGGGGCTGTTCGCCGTCGACCCCGTCACCGGCTCGCTCTCTTTTGCACGGAACGCCTCGGACTTCGGTAAACTTGGCTTTCTTGATAAAACACAAGCACTTCCTTGTTTACAAGTCAAGGTTCCATTGCAATGTCTCTGTTGATGTTGATCATCAATCTGTCGATTTCTAATAAATGTGACCAATTTCGATTCAGTTTCCGACTCCTCCTATCTCACCCCGCGATGCAACTACTATGTTCGACTACCCTCAGGTCTCTGTCAGGGTTTTATGATCAACTTCTATTTTATTACACTGTTTCACAATTTTTACTTCAAATTAAAGCGTTACATCTTAGTGAGTGACGTCTGTACAGTCTGAAGCGAGGCATGAGTTCGTACAGGAGGTTTCAGTTGCGATGGAACCACTGATTCACTTTGTTATTTCACTGCTGACGTGTGTGTGTGTGTGTGTGTGCGTGCAGCGTCGCGCGCGGTGAGCGTGTGGGTGCGAGCGCGCGACGGCGGCGGGCTGGCGGGCGAGGCGCCCGTGTCCGTGTTCGTGCTGGGCGCCGGCGACCGCGCGCCGCGCCTCAAGCCTCCGCCGCCCGACCTGTTCCTACGCGAGGACGCCGCCGTCGGCGCGCTGGTGGCCGACCTGCGACCCCCTCCCGACGCGCCGCGCGACCACCCGCCGCCGCGCTACCGCCTCGCCGGCGCCGCCGCGCCCGCCGCCGGCGCCGGCGGCGACACCTTCGCCGTCGACGCGGACGGGCGGCTCGTGCTGGCGGCGCCGCTCGACCGGGAGACCGCGACCGAACACGTCATAGGTTTGTTGGCGAATATTTACTTGTGAACGTACCCCGCCGTCGAATGATACGCGTTCGTTTAATTAGTTCATTGTCTCGACGTACGTGTACACATGTACAACTTAATGTCAATTCATGTAACGTCGGTCGCTTACAAACAGTACAACAATAAATACATAGTGAAGTGTGCGTTCAAAGACAAATAGCGCTTTTTATCTCCCACACATAGCCATACATAATAAAACGAAAGCCCCGGCGGCCGCGCACCGCCTGGCAAGGTCGCCAAGTACTTTGTTGTATGTATTGGTGTGCTGGGGTATATACCTGCACAAGTGAAACGAATGACCGCTCGATTGCATGCATCTTACTCTACCACTAAACCTCAGTCGGCTATCGACGGACTTCAACACTAGTCCTACGGTATAACGACAACGAATGCCACGTGTACGATCTTAATGGTACGCCGAATGTCACGCAGGTGTGATCGCGGAGGGCGAGGGCAGCCCCGCGCCGGCCGCCATGGCGCTGACGCGGCTGCACGTGCTGGACGTTAACGAGCACGCGCCCGCCTTCCACTCGCAGCCGTACGTCGTGCTCCTGGCCGAGAACACGCCGCCCCACTCCAGCGTAGTGCAGCGTGAGTCACCCGAGTGGAGTCTCTGACTGGAGCCGTTTGACTTCGGTCAGACACTCCTGAGTGAAGCATAAAGGAATTTCATTTCACCTATAAAGTGATATGAATATGAATATATTTATATGAATTTTAAAATATATTTAAAATAATTGTAATTATATTAATAACAATTATTATAATTATTATAAATTAACATTATTCTTACATAGAATATATATATATATATATATATATATATATATATATATATATATATATATATATATATATATATATTTTCTGTTACATCTGGCTCGTTCTGCTATACGGATGTGAGGTTTGGAAAAGAGACCACAGAAAACGTGTAGAAGGGTTCCGAATGATATAGACGGATGCTCGCTTTTAGCTGGACTCAAAAAGTGGCCAATGACGAGGTTCTCCGAACCGTCGAAAACCAAACCGTCAAAGGTAGAAAAGTTGCTTATCTGGGTCATATTATGAGACATGACAGGTACAAGGTTGTTGCAACTTATCATGATGGAAAAAGTCGCGGGCAAAATATAAGTTGGTTGAAAAAGTCTTGGCTACGTAATATTAGAGAATGGATGAAAATTTCGACCTTCTCAGATTCAAATGATATTTTTTATGTACATTCTACTACTCATCCATAAGCCCAATAAAATATTATTTTAATTCTAGCTTGTATAGTTTTTGAGTTACTGATAAAATAAGATTCATCCTGATACATCACCTGTTTACAACTTAATGCCATATAAAATCATTCACTGTGACTTTTTAATTACCCGAGAAACTAAAATTCGCGTTTGTAAAAATATGTATGTCAGTAAGTAACATTCAAATATTATAGCGTTCATACAAAAATATTGTTTTAGGGGACTTCAAAGAAATCCTGTAAATGCATCAAATACTTGTACACCGTCTTCGTAGTATTTGTTTACTACTATGCATGAGACGCATGTATTCCTAAGTATGGCAACAGCGCGTGCGAAAGAGAAAAAACGTCTTTTGTCGGCAGGTTGCGCAAATTGTTTTCATTCATTGTTATCCCTTCCGTACGTAAATATTACGCGACCAAATTAGGTTGGTTTGGGTGCAGTTCATATTGGAATGATAATGATGTCTATTTGAATTAGCAAGATTTTTTGTTGTATAATTTTTGGTGTATATTAAGGACATTTTTAATAAATATTTCTTATATTTATTAAAAATGTCCTTAATATACATCTATATAGTTATGTTCAGTTGATAATTATTATTTAATTTTATTTTTTAATAAATTTTATTGTATTTTCGAATATTTTATAAAACCTTATATAATGACGATCTCTGGTACGTCACACCAGCTAAGCTATCACTCAGACGCCGGTTTTCTGCGGGATCGTGGCACTTCTCCGGGCGAGTCGTTCCATTCATGCTACAGACAAATATGCCATCTTTGAACAAGTATTGAACTATATTTGCATTAAAATGTTTTATTGTGGTGGGGGCGCAGTGATGGCGGACGACCCGGACGCGGGCTCCAACGGCGAAGTGCAGTTTGCGTTCGCGGCGGCGGGTGCGGGCGAGGAGGCGCCGCCGTTCGCGGTGGACGCGCGCACCGGGTGGGTGACGACGACGCGCGCGCTGGACCGCGAGGCGCGCTCCGAGTACCGCGTGCCGCTGGTGGCGAGCGACGCGGGCGGCACGCGCCGCTCCGCGCGCGGCTCGCTCGTCGTGCGCCTCGTCGACTACGACGACTGCCCGCCGCGCTTCCGCAGCGACTTCCACGCCGCCGAGGTGAGCGCGCCGCGCGACCGCACCGCACCGCACCGCACCGACGGTCCGCATCATCGTACATAACTCCGGCGCCGATTAGTCGCACGTGTGAATAAAGACTTCTCCTCCATTTGACTCCACGCTATGTACACAATCGGTGCAACGCGGTGTACTGCAATACAGCTAGAGATTGCAATGCGGCGTTATTATTATTCTGGAAAAAATGAAATGAAATCTTATTATGAGATAAAACTTACTATGATAAACTATTATAGTTATTCGTGATGCGACTCGTACAGACGAGCACAATAAAGTGCACATGTCTTAATTAAAATTAACAATAATAAAGAACTAACAGTAAATGTCGCATTATCACCAACTTTTCCAATCGGTATCTATCAGATGAGCTATGTACGTCTGCTATCCTATGCAGATGAGCTATGTATTGACGTTACGTTTTGCTTTTAATAAATATATGTGGCAGTTCTAAGATACGTGTGTGCGCGTGCGGGCAGGTGCGCGAGGACGCCGCGGCCGGCACGGTGGTGGCGCGGCTGGGCGTGGCGGACGCGGACGCGGGCGCGGGCGCGGGGGCGGCGCGCTTCCTCGTGGCGGCCGGCGACCCCAGCGCGCGGTTCCAGCTGCGCGCCGCCGCCGGCCACGCCGAGCTGTACGTGGCGCGCGCGCTGGACCGCGAGACCACGCCCGCCTACGACCTGACCGTGGCCGCCACCGACGGACGCTTCACGGCCTACACGCGCGTGCGCGTCGCCGTCCTCGACGTCAACGGTACTACCGATTTTTGATTAAAAAAATCTGACAGGTAGTGTTCATAGTGTTCTTTTGAGGTTAGCTTTATGCTTCCTAAAGAGTTCTGCAATGGCCGGAACAGGTGGAAATCTAATGGAGCAAGGTCAGGGCTATACGGAGGATGCATCAACACATCTCAGCCAAGCTCTTTCAATTTTTTACTGCGTGGCTATAGATGAGTGCGGTCTGGCGTTGTCATGGTTTCTCTCAGTGAGATCATGTGGTACCCAAATGTCAAGTTTGTTCTTGTACCTAGACTTTCGTAAATGACGTAAAACTGTTTTATGATCAACATCCAGTTCTTCAGCAATGTCTTAGCTACTAATATGTCGATCTTGCTCCACTTTCTCAAAGATGGCAATGATTTTATCTGTGACAGGATGTCCAGAGCGAACCTCATCTTTCACACTATAATTTCCAGACTTGAAACGCTTGAACCACATTTGTGCTACTCTTATCGATACCGCATTAGGCCCGTGAACCGCACAAATTTTATTCGCGGCGTTCGTCGCATTGTTTACCTTTTTTGTAATAAAACTTTAAAATGTACTGAATTTCTTCCTCATATACGTTCATTTTGCTTGCTTGAAAAACAATTGAAAAATGGCGGGAACTAGTTTTCTTTTTATTTATTGCATCTTCAGAATGTCACATGTAATGGTAGTAAAACCAGCCAGTTACATTCAGTGCAGCCAAAGAGGTTTGATTACTAATCATACATTCAAATACGAACATACTTTTGCCCCGAACTATTATATAGGAACCTTCAAACGACGTGCCCACACACATTACAAAGGTGCACCTGCAGTGCTGATGGCACAGATGTTTTCGAGCGGCGTGGATTGCTGTTCATCACGTGACACGATTGCTAGTTTGCCTCGTCATTCCTTGAAATAATAAAACACTACAAACATTGTGCGGCGCGCGGACTGCCTGCACCACGAGCCCTTAGTTATCGGAAGTTTTTTAAATGCTAGCAAACAAAATTCGTACAGAGAGAATGAACATACACAGGCACAAACACTTATATAAATTTGTGTTCTTTCTTCTTCCCCGAGTTTCTTTTGTATCGCACTTCTTAGTCTGCATGGTAATCTGTGTTATATGTTATTATATGATATGTTATTATATACAAGGAACAGGGGGAAGCTTTGTCTTCCCCCTGTTCGTTGTATAACACAAAAAATCAAAATCAAAATACATCGTGGTATAACAACACTTTGTCGGCGGGCGACGGCAGACAACCCGCCGTACTGCGCGGCGCACCGGCTGCGCGCGCGGCTGTCGGAGCGCGCGGCGGCGGGCGCGCGCGTGGCGGCGCTGCACGTGCGCGACGCCGACCTGCCGCAGCACGCGCGCATGCGCTACTACCTCAGCGGCGACCACGCGCACCACTTCACCATACACAAGGTGAGCGCTGTCTCGACATCGCATGTCGCGTGTGTACACGCGTTATAACCACACACGTTACATTTGCACATGCATCTTGGTTTTTGACTCGTTTGATAAAACTGATAAAAACTAAATTTAAATATCACCGTCATAATAAGTCTCACGGTAACCCTCCGACTGCGATACATTCTCAATGTTGCGATTGAGGGTCAAACTACTATTTGACGAATGTCTTATATTGCGAGCGTAGTATATTGCGAGTTCCTTCTAACTATTCCACATATAATTTGACAGTGACATTTGACAAAATATTGCTGTTACTTAAGCAGGTAGATATATCAAAAAATGCCGACCCAGATTGCCATCCCTCCCATGTTTTTGCGCTTTTGTGCTAAGGCTTTAGCAACCCCACTAACTCTTATATATAATAAATCCCTTATCAGCGGGGTATTCCCATCTATGTGGAAAATAACCAAAATAACTCCTATCTATAAAGATGGAGTCAAAACTGATGTTACGAACTACCGGCCCATCAGTAGACTCAGTTGGTTTGCGAAGATATTTGAAAGCATCATTTATGCTCATACTTTCAATCATCTTCAACACATTATAAGTGCTAATCAACACCGTTTTGTGGCGGGTCACTCCACTAGTTCCAATCTGTTAGAATATGCTTCATATTTATGCGATTCTTTTAATAATAAAACTCAAGTTGATTCTGTCTATACAGATTTTTCTAAAGCCTTTCACCGAGTTAGCCATTCAATACTTCTTAGCAAATTGTACCACCTAGGAATCCACGGCAGTCTCCATCGATGGTTTGCATCATATCTATCTAATCGTTGCCAACTGGTCGCACTGAGTGGTTTTGAGTCTCTCCCATTTCTTGATTCATCAGGTGTTCCCAAAGGATCCAATCTCGGTCCGTTATTGTTCTTAGCGTTCATTAATGATTTACTTAGTGTAATGGGAAACAAATGTCTGGCATATGCTGATGATATAAAAGTTTACCGTGAAATCTACAACTTTAATGATTGCTTAATGCCGCAGCATGACATAAAAAAGTGTTAAGTAATTACATTTACGGGTAAAAAAATCCATTTAGTTATAAGTATAACATTGCCGGTCATAACTTAGAGCGCGTTAAAGTAGTGCGTGATCTAGTTCTATTTGACTCAGCCTGTCCTTTAGAGAACACTATGACCATATATATATATATATATATATATATATATATATATATATATATATATATATATATATATATATATATGTATATATATGTATATATATATGTATATATATATGTATATATATATATATATGTATATATATATATGTATATATATATATAGTATATATATATGTATATATATATGTATATATATATATATATATATATATATATATATATATTCCTCTACACTCATTACAGGTGATAAAACAAAACACTTTCAACGAGATCAAATTATAATGACGCAATTATGATGGCGTTATAAACATTACTATAATTACAACACAATAAACTGGAACACAGATAGACTCACAAACGCAACCAAATCACTTTTCAAAACGATCACTTTTAAAAATAGTAATTTTAATCTTATAACCTTTGTTACAACTAATTACAATATAAAGGCACTATGAATCGGCTGCCGGGTACTCACAAGAGATCTCGACCTTTCTATCCCAAGTCTCGTTCTAGTAGTAGGGGAGCCCAAGCGGGGATTTTGGTAGTAACTCGAGCGCGGCAGATTAACAATAGGGGAGAATCTTTGGACCCTTTTAGGTACTTTCACCAAGTTTGAACCTTCAATAGCGATGGGTGTGGTCAGAACACCTGGTCAGATTAGTAAAAAAAAATTAATCACCTGAACAAATTAAGCGCGGCAGATTTAAACAACACAAGTTCATTACATACAGAAAACAAGATTTTTTCGAAAATCTGACAATTTGAGTGTGACCTAAAAAATTGAGCGAGTCGTAAAGTTGTAAAAAAAAATTATGACTTTATTTACTGTATATAGACTGTATATAGTGAATATAGACTGAATTTAATCAATATATACTAATAATGAGTGATACAAGTGATCAAAAGAATTTTGTGCACAAGAATCATTGGACAAGATTGTAAAATTTACTCCGGAAACTTTAAGGAAACGTTTAGTAGTTTCAGAGTATCGTCGATCTAGACAAACACAACGATATTATAGATATTATGTGTGTATATATTTTTATATTTTTGTATCATACTTTTTTGTAATGAGTTTTTTATTTTAAATGACCAGATTAACAAAATTAAAAAAAAAAAAATTTTCTTGTCAGATTAAGAAAATTCCCTTACCAAACTGTCAGATTAAGGGCTAGGTATCACTAATACATCGAGGTGAAACGTCTGTATAAAAAACCTGACGCGCCGGAGTATTTCAATGTTACGTTTTTTTTTTGTATTTTCAAAAATCATGTAGGAGTTCTTGGTCACATGCAAATCGTCAGATTTTATAATCGGACAACTTTTTTAGAGCTCAATTATCACTTCGTTTTGATTTCTGACACGCCGGAGAAACTAAAATTTTTTTCAAATTTTGATCGTCTTTTACAGCTTTTCGAACAGAGCAATTTGGCAGATTATTATCTTTTTGTAAGCAGAAGTATGTAGGCAAATAGCAAAATCAAAATCTGACGGGCTCGAGTATTTTTTTTAACTCTTTTTTTTTACATTTTTGAAAATCCGTAGACGCTTCCCCCACCACTGGCAGAGTAAACATCAGGAAGTTTTTTCATTTGGGTAGCTAATCTACACGATTCAATAGGTCTTTAAAACGCTCGAGTACACATTTAGCACTCTGGGCCATTTAAGAAAAATAAAACTACCTTTTATAAAATTATTACATTCGGCCATCCTACGAAATGTGTAGCCTCCTGGCACACTAAAAACATCAGGGACTCTGCCAATAAATTACTTACTAACTTAATAAGTTACTCATTATTGTTTTGAAGCCAATAGAATAAAATCTTAATTTAATTTTGATTGAAACAAGTTTAATCTCATAAAAGTATCTTTTTAGTCTAAATTTAAATAAATACTCTAAGGTAGCTTCTCTACATTTTAAAAGATTTCATGTGACTGTTAAATTATACAGTATTTTGTACTAATGCATTCAGGTATGCATACATTATTATATTTACAAATAAATGAGTTAAAAACATTATAGATGTTAATTTTCTTATAAGTATACGGAATAACACAAACTTAATTATTTTAATTTCAAATAATTATTATGTTTTAATTTTAAACAATAATATGTATTGTTTGCGCAAAATCAGTTTTAAACAAAACCTTATAAAATGTAAATCAATCATACCATTTGTAACAAAAAAACAAAATTAGTATAGGTAATTTTAAATTTCATACCGGTCATTGTCATTTTTAGAATTTTATTTATTTACATTTAACATTTCATTGCATATCCTGGATTATCCTTCTATTAAAAATAATAAATAAAATACTAATATTATATGTTTGCCGACTTCAATTTTATGTGTAGCTTATGTGTAGCACTCAATATTGAATGTCAATTCGTAATAACCGGCAAAGTTTCTGTCTAGAAGTACTCATCTTTATCACTACAAGAAGATGAATCACTTGTTTCACTATCATGCACTTCTAGAGCTCTTCATATTAATCCAGGGTCGAATTCTATCAAAAGCTATCCTGGAATATCCGTTACTTGATAACGATCATTTCCTAATGCTTGAGAAATCTTAAAGGGGCCGACAAATTTAGATAGGAGTTTAGTACTTTTTCCATCATTACCGTAATTATTTCTTAAAATCTTAACTAGATCACCAACTTTAGGTGCCGGAACCCGATTAGCGTCATTTCTACGTTTTTGAATATCCTGGTCCTTTTCTATATTTGTACTGATAATACTTCTTACACATTCCACATCGTCTTGTGTGCTTTTAATTCCCATTTTGTTCGCAACATCGTCGCGCATTCTAATGCCAAATAACGCTTCAGTTGGAGTCTTTTTAGTGGTTGTATTAATTGTGTTATTAACACCCCACTGAATTTTACCCAGTTGCTTGTCCCAGTCACGTTCATTACCATTAAAATTTTGAGCAGCTAAAGAATTGAGAATAACTTGATTATATCTCTCAGCTTGACCATTGGCTCTGGGACAAGCAACCGCGTTCAATGTGTGCTTAATGCCATGTTCATCGCAAAAAGTTTTAAAAGCCGATGTAAAAGAAGTGCCACGATATGACATAATTCTTGCTGGCAACCCAAAATCAAAAAATATATTTTGAAGAACCTTTATTGTAGTCTTTGTTTTCGTATTTTTGACTGCCCGCACGAATACGTATTTTGTGAAACCATCTACAATAGTTAGAATGTGGGTGTTACCATTCTTGCTCCTAACGAAAGGCCCCAAGTGATCGATATGTATAGTATGAAACGGTATACATATCTTTTCTATAGGGAACAAATGACCGCTTTTCTGCCGAGATGCACTGTCTTTGTTATATGCACAGTCAATGCAAGCGCCCACATATTTCTTCACAAAGCGCCTCAGCTTGGGGAACCAGTACTGACTTTGGACTTTTTCTAAAGTCTTAGTATAGCCAAGATGACCGATGTCATCATGGCTAGTTTTACATATTTGCCATCTAGCATTCCGTGGAACAATCAAACGTATTCCACCATCAAGTTTCCTATACACGGTACCATTTTTCATTTCATAATTACTCCTTATTTCTTTACATTCTTTGTCTTCTTCGGGTTTTAAAATTTTAAAAATCCGAAAAATATCAGGATCTGCTAGTTGTAGAGTAAGAAGCCAGTTTTCCTGTTCTATTTTATAAATATTGACACATGGATTATCATCTGCTGTAACGGATAGTATGGTGTTTCTACTGAGAGCCTCGACATGTGACATTTGGACGCCAGGACGATATTCTATGTCAAAAATAAATTCAGAGATTTATAGCCACCATCTTGCTATCCGCGGCAGCAAATCTCTTTTTGTCAAGGTGGTTCTAAGAGCCGCGCAATCTGTACAAATTTTAATGTGTATACCCATCAAGTATACTCTAATAATATCTATACTCTAATATCTCATAAGCATATTCGTATCTTTTGCTGCCAAGGATCTTATTTATCATCCGCTGAAAGACAGCTGGAGCATTTGCCAGCCCGAAGGGCATCTGTGTGTGTGGCAGTGGAGGAGCACTGGGTAGTGATGCACTATAAACGACTATTGACTTGATTGACGATGATTGACGATTATGGTGAACAATTATTTGAAAATACAGAAAATCCTCAACTGTCGTCATAGCACAAACATACACAAACCAAAGCTCTCCCACCGGTGATTTCTTTGAAAATCTTTTTTGCGTTCCAATATAACGAGTTAATTTGTTATGTTTGGTCCATTTAAGGAAACCGGTGTGATCACGGTGGCCGGAGAGCTGGACCGGGAGACCGTCGCCACGTACCGGCTAGTGGCGCACGCGCAGGACCGCGACCGCCCTGAGTGGCAATGCAGCTCCGAGCTGGAGGTGGCGCTGGACGACGTCAACGACAACGCGCCGCACTTCGCCACCGACACCTACCGCGTCACACTACCGGAGGACGCGGACATCGGCTCGCTGGTCGCCAAGGTGCGCCGCCTACCCTCCACTCGTGTCGAGCGTCACGGCGCTGCTGGTGTCTGCTGTGTGTGTGTATATGAAACTAACTCGTGTCCATTGCAGGTGCACGCGACGGACGCGGACCTGGGCGAGAACAGGCTCGTGCGCTACTCCTTCGTCGACGATAGCGTCGAAGCGTTCGATCTGGCAGCCGACAGCGGCATCATCACGCTGCGCGCGCCGCTGGACCGCGAGCTGCAGGCCGAGCACAGGCTGGTGGTGCGCGCGCAAGACGCGGGCGCCCCGCCGCTGTCCGCCACCGCCACCGTGCGCCTCACCGTGGCCGACGTCAACGACAACCCGCCCGAGTTCGAGTTCAAGGAGTGGAGTGCCGCCGTGCCCGAGCTGGACGTGCCGGGCACCGAGGTGCTGCGCGTGCGCGCCACCTCGCAAGACACAGGCGTCAACGCCGACGTGTTCTACTCGCTAGTGGGCGGCGACGACCGCGCTGACTTCGCCATCGACCGCTCCACCGGCGCGCTCACCGTGGCGCGCACGCTCGACTACGAGCGCAGGAAGGAGTACTTCCTGACGGTGCAGGCCGTCGACGGCGGCACGCCCCCGCTCCACGACCTCGCCACGATCAACATCACCGTGCTGGACGGCAATGACAATGCGCCGGTGTTCTCTCAGACGTCGTACGGGGCTCGAGTACGAGAGGACTCCCCGGTCGGCTCCCGTGTTCTGCAAGTGATAGCGGACGACGCCGACTCCGCCGCCAACGGCCGCGTGTCGTACGCCGTCACCCGCGGCGACCGGGACGGACGGTTCGCCATAGACGCGGACACCGGATACATCGCAGTCGCGGCCCCACTGGACCGCGAGGCGACCCCCGCCTACGTGCTGGAAGTGCGCGCCAGAGACCGCGGCTTACCTGCGCTCGAAGCGACCGCCTTCGTCAACATAGAGGTGGTAGATGCGAATGATAACCCGCCTCTATTCGCGCAATCCAACTACACCGCAGTCGTTCAAGAGGACAAACCGCTGGGCCATACTATATTGAAATTCGTGGTGGAGGATGCGGATGTCGCGCCAAATACGGCGCCTTTCACTTTCGACTTCCAGTCGGGAAACGAAATGGGTGCATTCCGATTGGAACAAGACGGATACCTCCGCACGGCGACGCGCTTCAACCACCGCATCAAGGATCGCTACGTGCTGCAAGTGCGCGTCTTCGACAACGGGACGCCGCCCCTCTTCTCCGATGCGTGGGTGTACGTCAGAGTCATCGAGGAGTCCCATCACCCACCGGTCGTCACGCCGCTTGAAATAATCATCAACTCATATCTAGACGAATTCCCCGGAGGCGTGATCGGACGTGTGTTCGCATCGGACCGCGACGCGTACGACACGCTGACGTACGCGCTGGCCCCCGCCGACGGCGCGCCCTACCCCGCCACCGACCTGTTCGCCATCGACGCCGCGGCCGGCACGCTGCGCGCCGCCCCCCGCCTCGACGTCGGCGCCTACCGCCTCAACGTGACCGTCGCCGACGGCAAATTCGTGGGCCACGCGGTGGTGCACGTCGCCGTCGTGCTGCTCTCCGACGAGATGCTCGCGCACGCGATCGTCGTCCGCTTCCGGGAGGTCACCGACCGCGACTTCGTCCTCAGCCACCGGAAAGGATTCATCCGCGCAGTTCACGAAGCGACACGTTGCCGACAGAGCGACGTTGTGATTGTGGGCGTTCAGTCGTCCGGTGATGAATTCGGCACGGAACTACCGCTGCCCCGTCGGCGGCGGACCACGCGCCAGATCGCGCAAGACCTCGACGTGGCGTTTGCAGTGCGGGCGCCAAACGACGGCGACGGCTTCTTGACGGCGGACTTGCTGCGGCGCAGCCTGCATGCGAACCTAGAACGGCTCGAAGAGAGTGCGCGGCTCGTGGTGGAGGAACTTCTCCGCGCACCTTGCGGCGGCTGCGTTCACGGTGCGTGCGCCGAGCGCGTGGAGCTGCGCGCCGCCGCCGTGCGAACCGTCGCCACCGACGTGTTCGCGTTGGTGACGGCGCCGCACCGGCTGCGCGCGCGCTGCGCCTGCCACGCGGGCTACGACGGGGAGCGCTGCGAGCGGCCCGCCGCCGCGTGCGACGCGTGCGGGGCCGCGCGCTGCGAGCCCGCGCCCGCCCCGCCCGGCTACCGCTGCTGCGATGGCGATGGCGAGGCGCCCGGCGAGTGCCGCGCCCCCGACGCTGTCGCGCACCTGGCCGGCGACGGCTACCTAGCGTACCGGCTTGACCGCGGCGTTGTCGACGGGCAGCGGCAGCCCGAGGACGAGCTCAGCTTCTCGGTGAGGTTCCGCACGCGGGCAGAGCGCGGCACGCTGCTGCACGTCGCCGGGCGCGTGGACTACGCCGTGCTAGAGGTGGCGGAGGGGCGCGTGCAGTTCCGCATGGAGCTGGGCGCGGGCGCGGCGCTGGTGGCGGCGGCGCCGCGCGTGGCCGACGGTGCGTGGCACGAGGTGCGCGTGGAGCGGCGCGGCGCGGACGTGCGGCTGGCGGTGGACCGGCGGGCGGCGCGCGGGCACACGCCGGCGCCCAACGCCGTGCTGGACGCGCGCGCCGACCGCGTGCTCGTCGGCGCGGCGCTCGTGCGGCACGCGTACGCACTCGCGCCCGAACAGGTACGTGCTAAAACTAAAATATTAATACTTATTAATTCTGTAGTGGTAGAGCCACGCTTTCCATCAAGTGACACGCCAGCTCGGTTGCTTTCCTGTCCCATGAAATAATTGATGAAAACTTTGTGCAATTTTTAAGAATATTCGCACGGTCCGTGAGCAGGAGAAAGTAACTACAAATGACGAGTCATGTACACGAGACTTGTGTTCGAGTTTCATCTGAACATAGATGTTTTTGCAACTCGTACAACATATTGAGTTGTCGCAGGTAACATACGGATTCCACGGATGCGTTTCGGACGTGAAGTTCGGCAACACCGTAGCGCCGCTCGAGGATGGCGGCACGTCCCCCGACGGGCGCGTGCACGTGGTGCGGCGCGTGCGCGTGCGCGTGGCGAGCGCGTGTCCGGCGCTGCCGGCGCCCGGCGCGTGCGCGTCGCAGCCGTGCCTCAACGGCGGCACGTGCCACGACCTGCCGGACGCCGCGCTGTCGCAGGCGGAGGAGCCGTTCACGTGCACGTGCCACGCGCGGTTCTCGGGCGCGCTGTGCGAGGTGGACGGCGAGCCGTGCGCGTCGCAGCCGTGCCTGCACGGCGGGTACTGCACGGCGGTGGCGGGCGACTTCCGCTGCTCGTGCGCCGCGGGGCTCGCGGGCGCGCGCTGCGAGCGCGGGCGCTGGTGCGCGGCCGGCGTGTGCGCGCACGGCGGCGCCTGCGAGGAGGGCGAGCGCGGCCCCTCGTGCCGCTGCCGCGGGTACTACGGCCCGCGCTGCGAGTACGACGTGGACGAGTGCGCCGGCGAGCCCTGCCTCAACGGAGCCACCTGCCTCAACGAGCCCGGCTCCTTCCGCTGCCTCTGTCCGCCGGACAAGACAGGTCAGTGTGCGCGACGCAGGCATATTTTGGTTCACGGTGAAATTGTATGGAAGTAAATTGAATGAAAGTAGTTCATTTGACATGTTTACTGAGGAACTTGCTCGCACCGCAGGCATGAACTGCGGCAACCCGCTGTACTCGGACGCCGTGGTGGCGGGGGAAGCCGCTAGTGGTGCGCGTGCGTTGCGCGAAGCGTGGGCGTGGGCCGTGGAGGCGCGGTGGCCACTCGCGGCAGTGGCCGCACTGCTGCTGCTGTCGGTGGTCGCGTGCGTGGTGCCGGTGGCGGTGCTGCGGGCGCGGCGCGGCCGCGGGCGTGGTCGGGGCAAGGCGCGCGCCACGCCCGACGCGCCGCTGAACAGCGCGCTGGACAAACTGGCGCCGCGCGCCTCCAAGCTGTCGAACCTGGAGGCCGTGCGCCGCGAGCGGCCCGCGTCGTGCGCGTCCTGCGACCCGCAGCCGCCGCCGCTCAACAACATCGACACGCTGCGCAGCTACGGCTCGGCTGGCGACGAGCTGGAGGGCATCCCGCCCGACTACCTGCGCAACCTGAACATCGACGCCGGCGACCGCAAGCCCTGGTCCGAGCAGATGCACCTGCACACGTTCGTCGACAACAAGATCTACAACGGTACGCACGCACTCTGCAGAACTAACGCCGTAAACTTGTGTTCATTCTAAACTGTACGAGTGCTAGTGGTAGTTCCAGTAATAGAAATTAACTTGATCTCTGCTTCTGTTTCCGTCAGACTTGAAGGGCTGTAAAAACAAACCGCGAGTGGTGGCGCCGACGCCGACGCCGACGCCGGCTCTGGTGGCCGCAGTGGCGGCGGGTGGCGAGCTGTTGGGTGGCTACCACTGGGACTGCTCGGACTGGTGCGGCGGCGGCGCGCTGCCCGGCATCAGCGAGGTGCCGGGCTCCGAGCGGCCCGACTCGTCCTCCCCGCCCGCCTCCCCCTCGCACCGGGCGCGCCCCCCGCACGCCGCCCTCGCCGCGCGGCCGTCGCGAGCTGACACCGACTCCGCGCCCGACGACTGCGACCGCGACCCCCTGAACCTCACGGACGGTGAGTAAACAGAAAGTAGTTAACAACATAACGCACAAATTATATCAAACTGTGCTCCCAGCGGTGAACTGTCAGTAACGCGCATTTTTTTTACATAAATAACGTTACCAATATTGTGTGTGTTCGCAGCGTCCTCCTACCTGCTGCACCCCGACGAGTACCTGCCGGTGGTCAGCGAGGAGCAGCTGCGCGCGCGCAACCTGCGCGACACCGACGCGGCCAGCCTCATCACAATGCTGGGTACGTGTGGGGGGTGAGGGTGGGGCGAATTAATCACGTCACCCTATTCGTTGTGCACTTTTTGCTGATGGAACTGTTTTTCTCGACAGAGGAGCGGCACTCCTTGTTGGGCGCCGATGCGGGTTCCTGTAGCGACCTGTCCGCCAACCTGTGCGAAATCGAGGACTCTGAGGAGGACGACCCCCCGCCGGCGGTGCGGTGCGGGGGGGCGCGGCACACGGACGTGTGACGTCGGCGGGCGGCCGCCGCGCCGCACCGCCTCCCCCGCGGCCTGTAGCACCGCGCGCCCCCGTCGGCGCCTGCGGGCTCTGCGTTGTAAACATTCCATTGGCGGGCTCGGAACGACCGACCACCCCCCGAGAACACTGTACAGTGCCACTGTGATATTCGCTTCGAACACGCCGTCGGCGCCTGACGCGCGACAGTCGTCTGTTGGCGGCGCGCCGGCGCGGCGCCGGAATGTGTTTGTACTCCCAGTGACGTGACGCGCGCCTCAGCGACATTGTGTACATAATGTGTGTGTGTGTGTGCGTGCGTTCGTTCGTTCGTTCGTTCGTTCGTTCGTGTGCGAGGGCGTGTGGACGCGTGCGCTCCTGTGCTGTTAGTATTAAATTAAAATGGTGCTCCGACTGTAGTTTCATATCAAAACTCTAAACTATGCATTTACAAAAATAATCTCCTTCTAGGCTAGCGACTGACGTTAAGGAATCTATTTTTATATGTATGGATGCGCGTGCGCGTGCGCGTGTGATAATTTATTCGACGGTTGTCGCGCACAATGTGACCCAACTAATAAACAAAATAAATACAAGCCTGCGTTTCATTTCGCACCCCTCCCTCTCTCTGGCCAATCACAGCTCACTCAATCAAATACGAAACAAACTTGCAAACTTTTTTCTTCCCACAAGAGTCCACACAAGTCCATACGAAACTACGACAACAACATAAGTACTGCGTGTACACTGTGCACCACACCGTCGCAGTAAACACAGTTACTGTGTGTACACGGTCCTGGTTGTTTATAACTACTATAAGTAAATATGTATGTATATATGTATGTATGTATGTATGTAAGTACGACACGGAAGCTACGAGCTCAGGTCGACCGCACACACTCGGCTTCGCGTCGGCAGTGACCATACATTGCGGGGAACAGATACGGCCTGCTGGTGTAAATGACAACATTAATGAATGTGACAGTAAGCTAAACATTAGACAGAAAATAAACCCTGGATGTATATTTTGTTGGTTTTGATGCGCAGGGGTGGAAGCAGCCTCGAATTATTGATCCTTGTATTTCCCATGAATACTTTATTGAATTAACAATAGGTTTTGAAGTTACATTAATTACTAATTTACAAACATTAAAAAGGACAGAGTTAAAACTAACACAAACCAGGATTCAGCGTCTCTAATGTCGCCACCTAGCGGCCCACGAACACGTCACGACATCGTCGCGGCGATGTGGTCGGCGGAAAAATACCTACAGTCTACCAAAAAGGCTATAACTAGATTTACACTTCTTTCAGATGGACTATACAGTGGGTGCTTAAGTTCAAAAGAGAGTCGCGTGTTCGTATTTTTTTTTTAATACGAAAAATAGACAAAAATTAATGATTTCAGTACTAATTTTTAAGGACCTTAGTGCGGATCATCTCGAATAAATCTTACATCTTATCTGTTCTAATTCATGCATAAGGTGTACATACACCAGACAATACTGCTAACGTCGTAAAAATCACAATATTTGTGGCCAATTGTCAATTAGATAAGTGAAATAAATATTGAGTAATGTGTTTTATAATTTACCCTCAACAATATACTCTTATACACAAATGTCGACAAAACGCGTTACTCGATCGTGGCGTTCCGACTCGACTGTCGTCCACGACTCCGTCCGCACCCGAGGGAACCCTTCCTGAACATACATACACAATGTTTTATGACTTTTTTTTACGTTTTATGCATTCAAATTTGTCTTGCTTTCTACTCTTTAAAAGTATATATATAATATATAAACACTGAACACTCATGCTTCTTTGAGTTGTAAATCAGTTGTTCTTTGATTTTTAAATGTTTATTCCGAGTCTGGTAACCTCCATAATCCGCATTTCCTTTTCTGCCCCTTCCTTTCTTCTCTGTCCTTCCTTTCCTCTTCGCCAATCCACGGTCTGCCGTGCCAATGGATGCGCGGCTAGGGACGAGCCTAGTCGCAAGCGTGCTGATCGTCCCGGGATCGAACTCCCCCAGGTACTATGGTGCCTTACCTCAGCATGCAGGGCTCTGCTGGGGCTGACCTCCATCCTCCCTTGCGGCTCGTGGGATTCACTATGACGAATTTAATATACCTAATTTGTCGAAAATGACGGCGACGTGGTTCGCCACCCGTCACGTCCT